>CM050508.1:8220000-8375000 GCA_027563665.1 Antrozous pallidus | reverse complement strand
TGATGTTTCAATCTCTTTTCCCCCTCTCCTTTCCTCTCTGAAAACAACACACACACACACACACACACACACACACACACACACACCACACCACACACATACATACACTAGAGGCCTGGTGCATGAAATTCGTGCATGAGGGGGATTGTCCCTCAGCCTAGTCTGTACCCTTCCAATCTGGAACCCCTTGAGGGATGTCCAACTGCCTGTTTAGGCCTGATCCTACTGGAATCTGGCCTAAAAGGGCAGTTGGACATTCCTCTCATAATCCAGAACTGCTGGTTCCCAACTGCTCTCCTGCCTGCTTTCCTGATTCTCCCTAACTGCTTCTGCCTGTCAGCCTGATCACCCCCTAACCACTCCACTGCCAATCTGATTGATGCCTAACTGCTCCCCTGCCAGCCTGTTTGCCCCTAACTGCCCTCCCTTGTAGGTCTGGTCAGCCCTAACTGCCCTCCCCTGCTGGCCATCTCATGGCAGTCATCTTGTATCCACATGGGGGCATACATCTTTGACCACATGAGGACAGCCATTTAGTGTATTGGAGTGATGGTCAATTTGCATACTACTCTTTTATTAGATAGGATATTTTTTTAAAAAGCCATGAGGTACCACCTTACACCTGTGAGAATGGCTAGCATCAACAAAGGACAAGTGCAAGCAAGGATGTGGAGAAAAGGGAACCCTTGTGCCCTGCTGGTGGGAATGCAGACTGGTGTAGCCCCTGTGGAAAACAGTACAGAGTTTCCTCAAAAAATTAAAAGTGGAACTCCCACTTGGCTCAGTGATCCCACTTGTAGGAATATATCCTAAGAAACCTAAAACACCAATCTAGAAAGAATGTATGCACACCTATGTTCATAGCAGCACAATTTACAATAGCTAAGATTTGAAAACAGCCCATCAGCAGATGAATGGATTAAAAACAGTGATACCTCTATACAGTGAAATACTACACAGCTGTATAAAAGAAAGAAGTCCTACCATTTCCAACAGCATGGCTGGACCTGGAGAGCATTACGCCAAGCAAAATAAGCCAGTTAAAGAAAGATAAGTATCACATGATCTCACTCATATGTGGAATCTAATGAACAACATAAACCGATGAACAAAAATAGACCCAGAGACATAGAAGCATCGAATAGACTGTCAAACCTCAGAGGGAAGGCAGGGGAGAGTGAGTGAGAAGAGATCAACCAATGAACTTGTATGCATATTTGCATCACCCATGGACACAGACAATAGGGGGTGAAGAGGTGGCTGGAAAAGGTCAATGAGGGGAAAGGGGGACATGTGTAATACCTTCAGCACCAAAGACTAAGAAAAAGAAAAGAAATTGGCCACAGTGGCAGTATTTATACCCCACAGAGCTGGATTCTAGAAATCACTCTCCTATATATTTTTTATTTTATTTTTTGTAAGCTGGTTGGGAAATATTTACTACTACATCACTGGTTGGATGTTGACCTCTTTTGTTAGTGGAGAAAGTGGGATTTTTAAGTATTAAATTGAGCCAACTTGTTAGAAAGATATGCTGGGCAGATGATTTCAGGGCAGTAAAATGAACAGAATGAGAAATTGATTTTAGCTGTTAATGAATTCTAATGAACAGCAATGCTGGAATACTGAGCTCCTGGTGTAAATTGATCCTTCATAAAGGACTGTTTAGATCAATGGGTGAGACACTGATGGGAAATCAAGGGGTGGTGGTGGTTGTTTTATTTATTTTTAGTTAAAATTCTCCCAAAGATACCTGTTTGTTCACAGTGTTAACAGCAAGAAGGTACTGAGTGTTTATAGCTGTTGGGTAAATGAAATGAATGACAGTGATTTATAAGAATGGTGGGAGAGATTGGGAATACTTTTGTTGGGAGGTACTTCTGTGAAGTCATACAGTTTTACTTGAACATAAGTTAATATTAGCTGTAAATGTATATTGCAAATTTTAGGGTAGAAACTAACCTTTTAAAAAGTAAATGTGATTGTTCATAAGAGGGGAATGATATAAAATGCTCCAATGAAAACAGAGGAGACAGAAAGAGGGTAAGATAAAAGAAACTAACAAGGACAACAAATAGAAAACAGTTAATCCCAGGATATCAGTAATCCCATTAAATATGCATGCGCTAAATAAGTGGATTAAAAACACTATAGAAACGATCAATAAAATTGAGCAAAAGAAACTATTAACAAAATGAAAAAGGCAACCCACAGAATGGGAGAAAATATTTGCAAATCATGTATTTGATAAAGGGTTAATATACAAAAAATATATACAAAACTCCTTCAACTTGATAAAAAAAAAAATAACCCAATTCAAAAAACAGGGAAGGAAGCTGAGTCATCATTTCTCCAAAGAATACATACAAATGGCCAACAGGGAAATGAAAAGGTGTGAATTGAAACCATGATAAGATGCCACCTCACATTTGTTAGGACAGCCATTATTAAAAAAAGATAACAAATGTTAGCAAGGACATGGAGAAAAGGGAGTCCTTGTACACTGTTGTGGGAAAGTAAATTGGTACAGCTATTATGAATAACAATATGGAGATTTCTTTAAAAATGAAAAATAGAACTACCATATGATTCATCAATCCTACTTCTGGGTATATAACCAAAGGAATCAAAATTATCTCAAAGAATTATCTATACTTGTAGGTTCATTAAGGAATTATTCATAATAGCTAAAACATGGACACAACCTAAAAATCCATCAATATATTAATGAAAAAAAAAGTACAGGTGTCCCCCAAAATATATACATACTTTAACAGCTGATTACTGATAGCTCCATTTTGAAAATGAAATGTCTTTTAATAAACACTGCCTTTATAATTATTCAAAATGTGTGTATACATTTTGGGGGGACATCCTATATATACATGCACTCCTAATGGAGTATGAGTAAAAATGAAGGAAACCCTGACATTATCAGCAACATGAATGAACCTGCAAGACATTATGGTAAGTAAGCCAGACACAAAGGGACACGTATTCTAGATACTTATATGACAAATCTAACACAGTTAAACTCATATAAACAGACAATAGAATGATTGTTATAGGGGGTGGGAAAACAAAACATTGCAAAATTTTAGTTATACAAGGTAAGTCCTAGAGATGTAAATAGCAGAGTGCCTATAGTTAAAATATTATGTTGTATACCTAAAACTTTTATATTAAACAGACTTATTATAAATAATTATCCTAATGATAATAATAGTAATAATTATGTCAGGAGGAGGAAACAGAGGTGATGGATAGGTTTTTGGTGAATGCTATGGTGATGGTTTCCCCAGTGTACAAATTTAGAGATAAGTACATAAAAAGCTGTACATATTTATAGTATTGTGCATTAAATGTGGCAAGATTTTCATATGTGAATAGACCTCGATAAAACGTTTTTTTACAAAGATGTCAAAGGAGATCTAAATAAATGAAGATATATCTTGGGTAAGAAGAGTCAATGATATCAAGATGACAGTTCTTCCTACATGACTTACAGATTTAGTGCAATCCCAGTCAGAATTCTAGAAAGCTATTTTGTAGATTGATGAGCTGATTTTAATTATATGTAAGGCAAAATATTTAGACCAGCAAACACAATATTAAAGGAGGGGAACAAAGTTAGGGGACCGGCACAACTTGATCACAAGACTCACTATAAGCTTACAGTAATCAAGACAATGGGGTAGTAGCAACATAATAAACAAATAGATCAATGTAACAGAATGGAGAGCCCAGAAATAGATTCACACAAATATAATCTACTGAGTATTAATAAAGGAGCAAATTCGTCAATGGAGAGAGGATAGTGTTTTCAATGAATGGTTCTGGAACATTGAAAATTTGACATAGAAAATAAATTTAGACACAAATCTTATACTTTTTACAAAAATTCACTCAAAATGGATGATAAATATAAACAAAATTATACATTTTCAGAAGATGGCGTTGGAGCAAGGTTAGGTGACTTTGGGTTTGGGGGAGAGCTTTTTAACATAGAACAGCAAAAGCATGATCCATGAAAGAAAGAAACAAAATAAGTTGAACTTTATTAAAGTTAAATCTTCCTGCTCTGAGAAAGAGACCGTTAAGAGAATGGAAAGACAAACCACAGACTGGGAGAACGTATTTGCAAAGTAAATATCAATAAAGACTTGTAATCAAAATATAAAAATAACTAGAGGCCTGTTGCATGAAAATTCGTGCACTCAGGGGGATCCCTCAACCCGGCCTTCGACCCCTTGGGGGATGTCCACCTGCTGGCTTACCACAGCTGGACAGCCTTAGCACTGCCAAGGAGACTCCCACCACCACCGCTGCACTCGCAGCCGTAAGCCTGGCTTGTGGCTGAGCAGAGCTCCCCTGTGGGAGCACACTGACCCTCAGGGGGCAGCTCCTGCATTGAATGTCTGCCCCCTGATTGTCAGTGCACATCAAGCGCCTAGTAGTTCCCCCCTCCCCCTGTTGTTCCGCCATTAGAGTCAATATGCATATTACCCTTTTATTATATAGGATTCTTAAAACTCAACAGTAGGAAACCAATGAGCCCAAATAGAAAATAGGCAAAAGAGTTGAAGAGACACCTCATCAAAGAAGATATAAAGGTGGCAAATAAGCATATGAAGGTATGTTCAGCATCATATGTCATTAGAGAACTAGAAATTAAAACCACAACGAGATACCACTACACATCTATTCAAATGGCTAAAATCCAGAACTCTGACCGAATTTTGGTGAGGGTAGGTAGCAACAAGAACCCATTCATGGCTGATGGGAGTGCAGACTAGCATGGCCACTTTGGAAGACAGTTTGGCAGCTTCTTACAAATGTAAATGTGGTCTTACCATATGCCTGCTCCCAGGTATTTACCCAATTGGCTGAAAAATTACGTCCACACGAAAACTTACACATGGATGTTTATAGCAGCTTTATTCATAACTGCCAAAACTTGGAAACAACCGAGGTGTTCTTGAATGGGTGAATGGATAAACAAACTGTGGCATATCCATCCAGTGGAACCTTACTCAGCGATAAAAAGAAATGAGCTATTACAACGTGAAAACCCAGGTAGGAACTTTAAGTGAATATTGCCGAGTGACAGAAATCACTTTAAGAGGCTATGTTCTGTATAATCCCAGCCACATGACATCCTGAAAAAGGCAAAACTATAAAGACAGTGAAAAGATCAGTGGCTGCCGTGACTTGTTTGGCTCAATGGATAGAGCGTCAGCCTGCGGACTCAAGGGTCTCAGGTTCGATTCTGGTCAAGGGCATGTACCTTGGTTTTGGGCACATACCCAGTAGGGGGTGTGCAGGAGGCAGCTGATCAATGTTTCTCTCTCTCGATGTTTCCAACTCTCTATCCCCCTCCTTTCCTCTCTGTAAAAAAAAATCAATACAAAATATATTTAAAAAAAGGTCAGTAGTTGCCAAGGGTAGTGGGTCAGAAAGACTAGGAGAAGACATTTTTAGGGCAGTGAAATGATTCTGCTTGATACTGTAATCATGGATACATGGCATCAGGCATTTGTCAAAGCCTACAAAACTCTACAATACAAAGAGTGTACCATAATACAGACTGTGAACTACAGTTCATAGTAACATATCAATAGTGGTTTCTTAATTGTCACAAATACACCACGTCAATGCAAGATGTTGATAAGAGGGGAGACTGTAGCTGGGGGCGGGGTATAGGAATACTATGCTATCTACTCAATTTTTCTGCAAATCTAAAACTGTTCTACAAAACAAAGTCTATTAAACGTTAGGGGAGGAAAGTGTTCATTTTCTAGATGAAAAACTGGAAGCTCCGTGTTAGAGAAATTAAGTAGCCTGATGACAAGCACTAGCAGCGAAGGCAGTAGAAGCGTGTTATCCTGGTGAAGTCAGGATTGGTCTCAAAACAGGACTCAGGACTAGTCCAGGTGCAAACTCAGGGCTTAAAAAAACCAAGGAGAGCCTGGTCAGCGCAGCTCAGGGGTTGAGCATCCACCGATGAACCAGGAGGTCACGGTTCAATTCCTGGTCAGGGCACATGTCCAGGTTTAAAGCTTGATCCCCAGTGAGGTGTGTGCAGGAGGCAGCCCATCAATGATTCTCTCTTATCGTTGATGTTTCTCTCTCTCCCTCTCCTTCCTCTCTGAAATAAAATAAAAACATATTAAAAAAGAAAAGAAAAGAAACGAAGGAAAAGCTCTTTTCCTAAACAGTGCTATCCCATTGTGGCATGAATTTGGGGTCCCAGAATCCACGGTTTAACAAACCCGCCAGGTGCTCTGATATCACGAAGGCTGACAGGGCAGAGCTGGAGCCCGGCTGGCTGGACCATGTGGGGAGCCAGCGGCTGGGGCTCTGCAGGGAGGGACACCTGTCTTCTCCAGGAGGCCCTGCCAGTGCCGAGCGGGCCTGGGCTGCGGAGGGCGCCTGCAGAGGCACTCAGAGCTCAGTGTGCTGAGCTTGCCTGTGGCGTTTAGGAGAAAAACACTCTTTAAACTCATTTTTTTTGTAGTGAGCATAAGAAGGAGATACATTGTCCTTGTCCTTGTCTTTGTGATTTAGTGTTTGAAATAGGAACCGTTCATTCATTTAACACATATTCACTGAGTGCTATTCTATGCCGAGCATTACACAGGCTCAGGGATGTGGTGTAAACAGACGATGCTGATCCTGGTCTCAGGGAGCTTTTCTTCTCATTTTCATTATTATTTAATTTTAAAAGTCTTTACTGTTGAAAGTATGACATATGCTCCCCATTTTCCCCATCAACTCCTTTCAGTCCCCTCCCCACCCCCACCCAGGCCCTCACCACCCCACTGTCTGTGTCCATGGGTTATGAATACAAGGTTGGAGAGTTTGTTTTCAAGGGGACAAACAGGCAAATAATAGAGAGGTTTGTCAGGCAGCATTAGAGGTCCTGTTTCTCTGTTAAAGCGTGTGTGTGCTCTCCCCTGAAGCGTGTGGTGTGAGGAGCCACCAGGAGACCTCCTCCTCAGCCTCTTTGCCGTGTCAGGTACCGCGTGGCTCTGTGGTCGGGGTGAGCAGATGTCCAGAACCGCCCCCCATGCAGAGAAGAATTACGCGCTTGAGCTGTTGCTGAATTCACTCTCTGTGTGAGCAGGGAGGTACATTTCATGTTGTTCTGAAGATTCAATGACAAAAAGAAAGACGAAATAAACCAGGCAAAAATAACTGCGTGAGGTGAGTGCTAAGGGTTTTAATTCTCCAAAACAAGGAAATTCCAAATGAGGGCCAACTATGTAAGACCACACTGCCTCTCCCACCGCACTGATGTGGGCACTGCCCACCCGGTTCTTTCTTCACCTGGCGATTTCTTGGCCTGTCAGTCTGACACTCGGCCACTGAGTCGCTACTCAGAGAGGAATGATCCCCCGCCTCTTAGGTTGGCCTCTCTGTTTTCTTTGCTGGGGTTGGTGTTTGGAAGAATTTTTAGCAAGCAGCTTCAAACAGACCGGTTTGTTTGTTCCAACGTGGTCTGAAAGTTGATCTCCATTAAAAGCTGTGGTATTGCAAAAGAGCAGAATTGATTTCAATAGCATTTAATAAAATATCTTCACTCTTAACTAAAAATCAAAGAAAGCCAAGAAGGAAATTCCCAAAGAAAGGAGGCCATTAGAGGAATTGTAGAGGGAGTGTAGCTAAACCCTTGAACTTGGCACCAGTGTGTACTGGGATAGGTTAGGAGTTGCCAGTTCCAGTCTGTGCTCTACCAAAGAGAAACCAAGATAGCTTCATCTCTGTTGTTATGATGTTTCTCCCTGACTTGCTAAATCTACTTAAGCCTTCTCCAAGTTTAAAATCAGCAGCTTTGAAACTTGCCTGCACTCAGAATCACACAGGGAACCTAAAAAAATCCCAATGCCCATGCCACAATCCAGAGCAGTCATATCAATATTTCTGTGATCTGGGCATCAGCATTTTTATTTACTTTATCTTTATTTTAAAATATATATATTTATTGATTTCAGAAAGGAAGGGAGAGGAAGGGAGAGATAGATGATGAGAGCGAATCATTGATCAGCTGCCTTCTGCATGCCCCCACTGGGGGTCGAGCCCACAACCCGGGCATATGACTTGACCAGTGGTTCATAGGTTGATGAACCGCTGAGACACACCAGCCAGGCAGCATTTTTAAAGTTCCTCAAGTGAGACCCACGGACATCTAAGTTAGCGAACCAGTGCTCTGCGTAACTAGTTAGTCAGCCTCCTTCAGGCCTTCCTGAGCCAATACCCAAATCCCCGGTCTTCGTCAGAGAAGGATGAGTGCATGAATGCCATTGGTCAGGTTTTTCTCCTCTTCCCATCTGAAAGGCAAAAGGAAGTTAAAGAAGGTTCGAGAGAGACTTGACACTGTCAATTAAAATCAAACAAACCGTAACATGCAACGTAGTCCACAGAAAGCTGCACGTGTGCCCGTGGGTTTTTCTTTTCGGTAAGAATGTCACCCATCACACCAGAGGAAAGAAATGAAGAGGCTGTGGGGAGGAGGGGTTCACAGCTGTAGCACTGCGAAACAAAGAGCAGAAATGATTTCAGTAGCATTTAATAAAATGTCTTCAGCCTGAGCCAGCTGAGTTTTTCTAACTGAGGTGGGAATGAACATAAATGAGAGAATATTTGCCCAAATAGCACTTTCCTGGTATCTAGTGATGGACAACCAGGGGGTACGTTACTGATAATGGTGATAAAGGGGAAAGGAAGTGGTGGGGTGTTAGCACCTGGAATCCGTGTGGCACTCGGTATTGCTAGCACTTGTGTAGGATGGGCAGGTGCTGTTTTCGCCACATCCACAGTTGGTAAACCAGACACAGAGACAAACGGGGCTTTGTTCAGGGTGACATGGCTAATAGAATAGCTGGGTATGACTCGAAGTCCACCGTGTCCACAGAATAAGCGGGGAGCAATGGTTACACTGAGGACCGTGCAGACTAAACGTGTTTCTGACTGATGAACGCATGACTTCTGATGCCCCCGTCTAAGAGATGGGCACCCATCTCAAAGTGATCTTTTGGTTTTGTGCTTAGAGAAGATGAGGAATAAGGAGAACTGGGGCTTCTCTGGTCTTTTTGGAGAACCTGCATTTAAAACCCACAGATTCGCCAGAAGCAGGATTATCTAATGAGAATCACAGGCACAACTGATGATAACTCTTCTCTTCACTGTGTTTTCAGATAAAAATGTCTCCAGACAGATACAAATGTAATTTAAATGGAGTTGGAGGCACGATGCAGACTCTGTCCAAGTCGCTCGATGACTCTTTGATCTGCCCCCAGGTCCTAACCCACACGATGTGGCTAGAGCAATGGTTGGCAAACGAGGCTCACGAGCCACATGTGGCTCACTAGCTGCGGTTTGTTGCTCAGTTGAGTAATGAGTTTGCCAACCACTGTCATATTCTACCCTTTACCACTTAGCACACAATATGCAACAATTGCCTAACCACCACAGCTTCCAACTCCACAGCAACATCTAGTGTAGTCCAGTGGTCGGCAAACTCATTAGTCAACAGAGCAGCAAACCGAGTTTACCAACCACTGGGCTAGAGGATCAGGGTAATGAAATAGTAAAGAGTTAGACGGTCCATGTTGGAAATCTAGTGCTGCCTTCTCCTGGCTGTGAGGCCACCAGCAAATTCTGACATCTTTGAGCATCAGTTTCCCCATCTGTGACAGGAAGAACTTACCATCAACTTTGGGCTCAGACTGCCCAGTATTGTGTCTAGCACATTGGTGGAATAGGCGCTCAACCAATGGCAAGTGTTGCCGTTGTGTTGTTGATTTATTGGCTCTTATTTAAAGAGTAGGGGCCCAGTGCACAAAATTTGTGCACCAGGTGGGGGTTAGTGTCCCTCAGCCCAGCCTGCACCTTCTCCAATCTGGGACCCCTTAAGGGATGCCCGACTGCCTACCTAGATCAGGCCTAAACAGGCAGTTGGACATCCCTCTCACATCCAGGACTGATGGCTTCCAACTGCTCACCTGCCTGTCTTCTTGATTGCCCCTAACTGCTTCTACATGCCAGCCTGATCACCCCCTAAACACTCTCCTGCCAGCCTGATTGATGCCTAACTGTTCCCCTGCCAACCCAATTGCTCCTACATGCCCTCCCCTGCTGGCCAGGTCACCCCTAACTGCCCTGTCTTGTAGACCTGGTCCCCCACAACTGCCCTCCTCTGCAGACCTGGTGCCCCCCAACTGCCTTCCCCTGCAGGCCTGGTCACCCAACTACTCTCCCCTGCAGGCCTGAGTCCCCCCCAACTGCCCTTCACTGCAGGCCCAGTCACCCCCAACTTCCCTCCCCTGCAGGCCTGGTTGCCCCCAACTACCCTCCTCTGCAGGCCTGGTCACCCTTAACTGCCCTCCCCTGCTGGCCTGATCCCCCACAATTCCCTCCCTTGCAGAACTGGTCCCACCCAACTGCCCTCTCCTGTTGGCCATTTTGTGGCAACCATCTTTTGGGGGCAGCCATCTTTGACTACGTGGGGGGCAGCCATCTTGTGTGTTGGAGTGACAGTCAGTTTGTATATTACTCTTTTATTAGATAGGAAGCTCCCATCACATTGTCTTACCAATAGATGCAATATTCCTATGCAATGGCTACATAGGCCCAGATTTGGCCTGGTGTCTTGGATCACCAGAGACCTAGAAATGTAAGATATTTGTTGCACAACTGCACATTTGTTGTAAAGTTCATTCTGGGCCCTTTATCACACAGGAAAATGGTTGTTTGATGCGTGTCTATAGCTGGCTTATAGTCAACATCAACTCTGGGTCCTATCAAGTCTGTATAAATTATCAAATGATGTTGAAAACAACCTGTGACTGGCCCACTAAGAGTTTAAAAATGAAGAACTTCACATCGATGGAGTATGAACACCACCGAAGGATTGTTGGGATTTTGCTGGATTTGCATGTGTGCAGGCAGACCGGTCACCCCACAGAGCCCAAGGCTGACTGGTTGAGAACGAGAGCTGCCCGTCTAGACAGGAAGCACCCAGGCATCTTTGTCACTGCATCCAGCCTCATCTAAATTACCCCCAGGTGGGATGTCTGGCAGAGGAGGGGTCATGCCGTGTCTAAGAGTGTGGGACGTGGGGGTCAACAGCGTGGTGCTCAAGCTCTGCCCCTGCTGCTCACTCACCATCTTATCTTGAGCAAGTTACTTAGATTTCCTGATTTTGTGTCTTCATCTGCAACAGTAATAAGCACCTACTTCAAAAGACCGTGATGAGGCTTAAATGAAATAAAGCACATAAAAGATTTGGCACAGTGGGTGGCAAATGGCACGTATTAGCTATTATCATCGTTATCATCCTCATTATTATTGTATCCAGGGACTCTTTCCAGGGAAGAGGAGGTTCAGGGAAAAGGACATGTAAAAGTTACCCCCCCAAAACACACACACACACACACACACACACAACTGAGTTGTACATGTACTCAAATGTAATCCAGCTGATTGCCATGACATATCAATTTGATGTAGGTTATAATGAGGATAGGAGTCTGTGTACCCTTAGACCATGTTCTCCATGGTCTTTTTTAAAATCCAAAACTATCACCTTAGAAAATTGTTTCATAATCACAGAAAGATTGAAGACTTACCTCTTGATAACTTATAACCCTGTCACTACAGTGAACATATAACTGAAGGATGTTGTCTCCTTTCCTTGCTTTCTTTTTGGAAATTTATTTTGTGATGTACAAAAATATATTCATGAGGTGTCTGTTTCTCCTCAAGAACATACTGTATCTAAAGGAACCCCAATAACACTGCAGACAAATTTCAGTCAAGTTGAGGAAGCCAGGTTGGTCGCCTGGAATTCTTACCGCTGCCTCGTGTCTAAGGAGAGAGTTCCTTTGGGGAGTAAGACACAGGGGCCAGAGGCCACCAGGGCTGCTGGGAAGGCCTCCCAGGGTTCAGGTGTCTGGGTTTCCGAGGGCTGCCGAACAAAGTACCACAAACTGGGGGCTTAGGACAACTGATTGGCTCCTGGTTCTGGAGGCTGGAAATCTCAAATCAAGATGTTACAAGGGCCATACTCCCTCTGAAACGGATAGGGGAGCCCTTCCTTGTTTCTTCCTCGCTTCCTGTGGTTTGCCAGAATCTTGGGATCTCTTAGCTTATAGATCCATCACTCCAATCCGCTGTCTTCACACACACCATCCCTGTGTCTCTTCACATTCTATTCCTTCTGCATATCTGTCTGTGTGTCCAAATTCCCCCCTTTATAAGGACACCAGTAATACTAGATTAAGGGCCCACCCATTAGGCTTCATTTTAACCTTATTACCTCGGTAAAGGCCCTATTTCCAAATAATAGCTTACATATATATATATATATATATATATATATATATATATATATATGTAATTTTATAATTTTTATGGGGGCACACAATTTACTCCTTAACTCCAGGAATCCTCATGCTTAGCCTGGATGAGTCTCAGAGACTCTACATAGAGTTGTGACAATTGAGGGCAGATAACAGGCATCAGACAAATTCAATGTCTCTCCAAACTACAGGCCATACATTTCAATTCCTTAAAAGTAAATCTTGTCATATTTTGGGGGGTTAAAATGTAAATTTGGAAAGGGTAGACATTTAGAATTTACTATAAATTTGGTAAATTCTACCATTTTGATTACATCAGGGGCCTAAGAGTGAGAGTGGACAAAGCCTTTGAAACTGAGTCAAGTGTGTCTCTAGGACTTCAACGACTCGATTCTCTTTCTCAAGGATTTATTCCAAGGAGGCAACTCTCAGCCCTTAATCTTCACTTTTCAGTGAAGAAACATTCAGAACAGGAAATCATGTGACATCCTCCATGGTTAAGATCAATTTCAGGAAAAGGGGATAGTAGTTATAATAATCCCAGAAAGACTGAAGATCTACCTCCTGATAACTTATGACCCTGTTCTTACATGTGCCTATCATTGGGCCAGAGCTTTCCTCCCATTATGGAGCCCCACACTGCTAATTGTTGGACTGATGGGATTTCATTATGTTTCCTGGTGAAAAACGTGTAATCCAGAATTTTGTTGACTATGTAGCTATGAGAAAAACTACAGAAAAATCTCTATTTTTCAATTGTCAACATTTTTTTAAGCACTCAGCATTCTGATTTCTCTCTCTCTTTCTTGACTTGATGATGGTATTGTTTTCACAATTTCTCTACCTCTTCTTCAGAAAATCCAGAAATGGGACTCAAGGGGAAGTCCATTTCTGCCTTTCTGGCACCTGAGCTGCATTGAACAGTGGCCGGTGGCTGTATTTAAACAATGAAGATGTGATTTGTGCATTTTATGGAAACGCATACATGTTTAAACACTGTGTGAGATGTCGTTGTGTATCCTATTCTTACATTTCCTCCGAAACTTCCCGGTCCTTGAGGTATTTTTATGGTCAGGCACATAGGCATGCAATACCTGTGTGACAACCCTGGGCTTATGTATTGCATCTAATGAAATTAGCTTTTCTGCTCACCCCTGGGCAACCTTTGGAAATAAGACAATAGCCTCAGTTGTTTATTTCCTGGAGAAATGTTAATGATTAACTTGAAAAAGGCAGAATTTATTTTACCTCACTGCCTAATTTTTCATAATTCCCTACAATTGCTGTGTACCTTATCTTCATTTAATATGTCCCATGCAAGACATTAACTTCTGGAACACTGGCGTGCATCTATTTCTGGCTAAGGAGAAAGCACTACTGTACCCAAAGACTTTCGTTCCTGCCAGTGGGGGTGATGGTTCTTTTTATATGAAGCCTTGTCTGCAGCCAGAAATATTGAATCCAGGTTTTGCTTTAATGGTTGTTAGATAAAGCATCAATCTGATTTATTTGGATACTAACTACCTTTTGCCTGAATCCACAGAGCGGCTAATGTTTTCCACATGTGCTTGGCAAATCTCTTCTGGCGGGCTGACTCCAGCACCATGTGAACAAGTGAGGACATGTGGTTTACTAGGAGCGGGCTGAGGGTTTGAAGCATCTTGGGAGTATCTTCAGGGTTTGAAGGGCAACTAGATGCAAAACCCAGGAGATGACCTACCGCCCGGAGGTAGATGAAGCATTTGACCTGTAGTCCTGGCTGTGTGCAGGGCATTTTGTGATGGAGGGGAAGGGTTCTCTTTTTTTGGATTAGAGAGGGTGGTCTCTGGGCTAACCCAGAGGTCCTATGGAACAGGCTGGGCTGAAGAGAGAAGCCAGTTTGCTTGTCCGATGGCATGGTGTCAGTATGTCTGGACCGAGCATGAGGCTAGAGACCTAGCCCTGAGCCTGTATCTGTACTGCCTCTTAAGAGCACTGTGAGGGAGATACTAGCATTCCTTCCTATTTTATTAGGAGGAAACTAAAGAACAGAAAGATCAAGTACCTTATCCTTGGCCACAGAGATAGCAACAAATGGAATACAGATTTGAACCCTGGCGATTGGATTCCAGGTAACCCCTGTGGGGGGGGGGGGGGTTAGTGCTTTATAATCCCCCAGGGAAGCTGTGTGATAGAATGCAAAGGGCATGGGATTTATGTACAGACAGTTTGAATCCCAGATCCACATTTATTATGTAGGTGTCTATGAGTTTAAGTTTATTACTTCAACTTCCTGGGTGTCAGTCTCATCATCTGTAAAATGAGCTTGCTGTGAGATTGAAATGAGGCTAATCCATATTATTATACAGCCTGACAACTATTATGTGTTCAGAATTGCCAAACTCATATCCCTTCAACCTACTGGCTTATCTTCCACCAGGACCTTAAATAAGGGTCTCCCCACATGGCCCCTAATGGTTGAGATGAGAAGGGCACCCTAGTCACGCAGCTCAGCTGCCATCGCTCCAATAGATGCTTTTCAGATTTGGGGCTTGGCCAACGTTACCACATTTTTATTTCCACTCAAGCAGAGGTAAATCCGCCCAGATGTCCTTCTTTCAAGTGCCGAGGGCTGCATCTGTTTCAGACCAAAAATAATACCTTGTGATTAGGAACGTTTCAGGAACATGATTTGTGTGTTTTATTGGAGCAGAGGTTACAATTATTAGCGACACCAGGAATGTCAGACATTTAAACACAGTCTTGACTTCTCCTGAGCAAACCACATCCCTGGGCAACTATTAGTTTATCTAAACACCTTCCATCCAAGCCCCGCACAGGGCCGGCCTCTGTGGGAGGTGGTCCCTGAGGACAGACTCTGGGCCGGGCTGTCAGAGGCAGGCTGGCAGACCTGGCACTCAGCTGGGGGTCGCACGAAAGGTGATTTGGTTCTATTAGCTGGCAACGTGCTACATGGCTTGGGTCACTTCCTAGTCACTCCCAATTTGGCTAGGTCTCCCGACACCCTGTTTGAAGCTGATCTTAAAGATTTAAAAGAATTAAAGACAGGGCTCTCCTTCCCTTCTGTCAGAGTGTCTCTTTATTGTGTCCATTTCAGCCTGTCTCTCACGACCCAACATCTGTGCGAGAGAAGGAAACTCAAACAAATTTAAAAAACCAGCCCACCTATCCCACAAAGCCTCAAGATCTGAGCCCCAGCCTCGGGCTAAACATTTTTGTTGTTTTTGCTCATTTGTTTCATTTTAGCAATAGTTTTTTTTTTTCCTTCTTTTTAAATATATTTTATTGATTCTTTTACAGAGAGGAAGGAAGAGGGAGAGAGAGTTAGAAACATCGATGAGAGAGAAACATCCATCAGCTGCCTCCTGCACACCCCCTACTGGGGATGTGCCCACAACCAAGGTACATGCCCTTGACCGGAATCGAACCCAGGACCCTTCAGTCTGCAGGCCGACGCTCTATCCACTGAGCCAAACTGGTTTCAGCTTAGCAATAGTTTTTAATAGAAAGAAACCATATGCCTTTTAAGTTTGATGTAAGTAACCCAAATAGGTGGACATATTGTTTTCCCAGAGAAGGTAAGTTAGTTGACCTTTGAAGGGGGAATATCCACCAATTGATCCTCACAGTTAACTGCCATAATCTAAGAGTATGGTCTCCACCTGCAGGCCAGGCCCCAGGCTCACAGAGAGTAAGACCGTGTGCACGATCACACGTAGGTGGTAGTGCCAGGCTTTGGACCCCGGTCTTTGCCGCTCAAAGTCTGTAGTTCTCCAGCCTCTCCCCACTGCTCACGCTCGGGAAAGGCAAAGAGTCAAGGCTGGCGGCCACAACCACAGACCCCAAACACATGTCACCAGCGACGGACTCTGACAGGCGATGTTTGCTGCTGCTGCTGTTCTACACCTGTCTATTCTCACCTAAAAATTAAACATTTGCCTGGACAGTCTGGAAGTTACTGAGGCCCTCCTGTTCAGCAGGGGGTGGGAGTTGAGTGTGCTGTGGGCTGCCCCGGGAGGTGGGAAGGCATTCTCAGAACTGGGGTCAAGCTGGGAGCGACGAGAGACTCTCAAGCAGGAGAGTGATGCGGACCTACTTGAGGTCCAGGAAGACAGTTGACAGCAGTGTGGACAGTGAAGGAGGAAAAGGCTGAAAGGAAGGTACTTCTGAAGGCATTGTTCTGGCCCAGGCAAGAAATCACGAAGGTCCAGACAATCCTTTCTCACCCCAAATTTAAAGAGCAATAGCTGGGACCTCCTGTGGACTAATGCACCTGGCGGGGTTTCTTAGTAAGCTGCACCGATATTGGCAAGTTTCCCTCTTTACCTACCCACCTCTGCCATTCCAGCACCTTGTGGGAGGCAACTATTACCTCCCTTTTTCTTTTTTAAAATATATTTTTATTGATTTCAGAGAGGAAGGGAGAGGGAGAGAGAGAGAGAGAAACATCAATGACGAGAGAGAATCATTGATTGGCTGCCTCCTGCACACCCCACACTGGGGATGGAGCCCACCATCTGGGCATGTGCCCTAATAGGAAATCAACACGTGACCTCCTGGTTCATAGGTTGATGCTCAACCACTGAGCCAACTGGCCTACTTTCCTTTTTCCAGGCCTAACTCATCTGGTGTTGGGGGCACGAGTGTCATTCTGAGGATGCTAAGCCACTGAGAAGCCCAGTGCAGCTCGCGGGGCTGGAGTAGAGGAAGGAAGCAAAGGAAGTCGTGTTGAGTGGTAAGACGAGCTCTAGGTCCTGAAGGCTCTTCTCGGCCACCAGACAGAGTCTCAGCCGGAGCCTTGGAGACAATGGAAGCCAGTGAGTGGGTTTACACTGAGCTGGTGGAGAGGTAACACGAAGGGTTTCATTTTATTTTAAAAATATATTTTATTGATTTTTTACAGAGAGGAAGGGAGAGAGATAGTTAGAAACATCAATGAGAGAGAAACATCGATCAGCTGCCTCCTGCACACACACACACACACACACACACACACACACACACACACCGCCACTGGGGACGTGTCTGCAACCAAGGTACATGCCCTTGACTAGAATTGAACCTGGGACCCTTGAGTCTGCAGGCCGATGCTCTATCCACTGAGCCAAACTGGTTTTGGCAAGGGTTTCATTTTAGAAAGTCCACCCAGGCAAGACGACCGGGGAGAGGCCGTTGCACCGACCTAGTTAGGGTCGTGAAAGCCTGAATTGAGTTTCTGTAGTAAAGGGGGGAGAGGGTGGAAGCGCACGATGTTAAGGACTTACAATCCATTGGACGTGGTGACTCAGGGGGCTGTGGTGGGGAAGGGGCTTCTGGGAGGGAGCCTGGGTGTCTCGGATTGCGGAATGGATGACGCTGGCACCTTCACTGCAATGGACACGGGAGGAGGTGCTGTTGCAGCAGGATGGGGAGGAGCTTGGGTGTTGCATTTGTGGGTTTGGGGGGCCCCCATGGAGCTGGTGGTCTGAGCAGCAGTTTGGTAGAAGAAGTTCAGTCTCACCAGGGAGCCTCGGGGTAGGAGTCACCTGAGCACAGGCGTCGGTTGGCCAAAGAGGAAGAGATGATATGCATGGCAGGTTGAGACTGAGGAAAAAGGGCCCGGTCATCAGCAGCTGTTTTTAGGAGAAATGATCTAAAGCCTCGCCTGTTGTTTTCTTACAAACCTCTCCGCTGTGAGGTGGGCCATGCACATGAGCCTCGCCTGCCGACAGCAGTGCATTCATCCAGTTAGCAGGTGCCCCGTCAATGCATTCCTTATTATGGCAGGGTTTGTTTGTTTTTTCATTTAAATTTTCAGCCCAAGTGTACCAGACTAATGCAGGGGGCCTCTTTCTTCCTCTCTATATAAAGGCCTAGTGCATAATTCATGCACGGGCAGGGGGTCCCTCAGCCCAATCCAGGACCCCTCAGGGGATGTCCAACTGCCAGTTTAGGCCTAATCCCACAGCATCCGACTGAACTAGTAGTCGGACATCCCTCTCCAATCTGAGACCACTGGCTCCTAACGCTCACCTGCCTGCCTGCCTGATCACCCCTAATCACTCTGCCTGCCCTAACTACTCCCTGCTGGCCTGGTTGCCCCTAACCACCTCTGCCTTGGCCTCTGCCACTGCGGCTTTGTCCAGAAGGATGTCCTGAATGACATCGGAAGGTCGTTTGGCTGTCTAGTTTAATTAGCATATTACACTTTTATCAGTATAGATTACTCTCATCATTCAACTTTCCTCAACCTCTTCTGTCACAACCCCTGCAAAATAACTGACACGCCCTGTTGTAAGACACCGGGTGCTTTATTTTAGATGTCATTTATTTTTGCATTTATTTGTCCAATTTTCCCACTAAAGATGTATTGAGTACCTCCTGCATGTCAAGCGCCGTTCAGGCCTTGGTGTTGTAATGGTGTAGCAGTTAGTCCTGTAGAGTGTAAGTGATAGTGACGGGAGATTATCAGAAAACATGGAAACAAATCAGGAAGCAAATGTCAGTGGTCTGTTGAAGCGTTGCCATAACCCTGTGCCATCGCATGAGGCTGATTGAAAAGAGAAGACTGTTGGTGGGATGGGATGTGGATGCAGGCGGTCCTGGATTCCCGGGCAGTTCTCTGGGACCTTTTGATCTCTGGGGGAACACTCATGTGCCTTTCAGTTTTTTGTTGAGGTTCCTGAACGGACTCCCCCAACTCCTCCCTGGTTAACTGTCTGCCTGTGGATCCAGGGAGGCAGGAAACAAGTTGTGAGATGCTCCCTCCGGGGGTTGGAGGGCAGCCCATGGGTACAGCATCGGGTCCCCAGGGATGTGCATGCACTCCTGCTCCCAGGAAGTCCTCCGTGGGCACTGGGGGCACTGGGAGTGGGAGTGGGAACCCGGGAGTGGGGAAGGACCGGACTTGCTCACCTAGGTGTATTTTATTGATTTTTTACAGAGAGGAGGGTGAGGGATAGAAAATCAGAAACATCGATGAGAGAGAAACATCGATCAGCTGCCTCCTGCACATCCCCCACTGGGGATGTGCCTGCAGCCAAGGTACATGCCCTTGACTGAAATCAAACCTGGGACCTTTCAGTTCACAGGCCAATGCTCTATCCACTGAGCCAACCTGGTTTCGGCCTCCCCCAGGTGGATTTAAGCAACCTCTCCCTTAGTTAACACGCAGATGCAGACCTTTCCAAAACAAAGTTCTTCAGACCACCAAATCAGGCCACGGTGCATCGAGGCAGCCGGGCCAGTCAAGCCTGCGCTTGATGAACGAGTAATCGGAGAGCTTCTTCAGCAAAGTGACGGGTTTTTAAATGGTCACCATATGGGGCCGGGCAGGTGGCCGGCAAGCTCTCCATCCTGCTCTTGCTAGACAGGCTGCCCTCCAGCGTGCTGTCAGCGAAGGGCAGTGACACCGTGCCTCCTGAAGCCATCGCCAGGCTGTGTCCTGACAGAGGACACCCCCTCTGAGCAGGCGGCAGGTGCGGGGCCGGACTGAGCCCCCAGCTGGCCCGCAGGCCCGCTGTCAGCCCCTTTCAGCTCTAATGCCTTGTGACAAGTGCCTATCTGACCCGGGGTGAGGGCAGAAACCTCAGCCGCGCCGACGGGGGTTTCGCACGCCCAGTGGCTGCCCTGCCCGCTGAGGGAGACAGACGGGCAGGGCCACGACCTGGGCATCGGTGGGGATCAGAGTCCAGATCTGCGGGGGACACGACCTCCTGCCTGGCTCTGCGTGTCACATGCATTTGTGTCCCCCCCCCCCCCCCTCCCGTGCCTGGGCCTCGGCTGCTCTTCAGAAACAATGCCACTCGCCGAAGGCTCTCTCGGAACTGGACTCCACGTGGCATTCGGCAGCAGAGAAGGCCAACAGCGAAGGCTGTGACGAGCCCATGCTCCCCCTGGGGATGGAGCAGGAGAAACCCTGCATGGCCCGTGGCGTCCGGATCGAGGGGGACGCTCTGAGTGAACTGGACAGCGGATGGGAGCGTGTTCAGCGATTGCAGTCGGAGCCACTTAGCATCCCACTTCTGCGTGGATCAAAAACACCTCGTCTCTCAAACCTCCGCTGGCATGGGGCTCATCAAAATGCTTAAAGCCAGGCCAGCCGGTGTTGCTCAGGGGTTGAGCATCGACCCAGGACCCAAGAGGCCGCCAGTTGGATTCCCGGTCAGGGCACATGCCCAGGTTGCAGGCTCCATCCCCTGTGGGGAGCGTGCAGGAGACAGCTGATGGGCGACGTTTCTCTCTCATTGATGCTTCTCTCTCTCCCTCTCGTTCCCTCTCTCACTAAAAAACCAATACAACAGATGTTTAAAAAGGATTATAATGAGGCCCTAACCAGTTTGGCTGAGAGGATAGAGCATTGGCTTGTGGCCTGAAAGGTACCAGCTTCAATTCTGGTCAAGGCCATGTACCTTGGTTATGGGCGTATTCCCAGCGGGAGGTGTGCAGGAGGCAGCTGCTCGATGTTTCTAACTCTCGATTCCTCTCTGTAAAAAAAAAAAAAAAAATCAATAAAATATATTTAAAAATTATTAAAATGAAATGCAATGGACCTCGCTGTTTGGTTTCCTGGCCTTTAGGAATGGGAACGATACGCTAACCTGAGATCCTCTGAAGAGCTGAGGCGTACCCAGAGAAGCAAACTGTGAAGTTGTGGTCATGGAAAATCCGGTGACATCCTGCTGGAGACGCGCTCATCCAGGTGCTCCAGTAGCTGGCAGCTCTCACCATTTATTGTGACACATTGTTCAGCGACCACACTGGCGTGCAGTCCCTGTTCGCTTGCTGGCAATGCCCTTCCTGTCACCGTGGTGACGCACAGGCAGGGACGGCAAGAGGGCTCTGGCCACGGGCATCCCTGTTAGACTCTCTCCGAGCCAGTGCGCCAATGGCTGCCGTTCCTCCCGCGTCTTCTTTAAGAAACTGGGAATTGCTCCAAATTGGTGGCTTTCCATTTCAGCATTTCTCCGCTTTAGTGTAAAAAATACCTCTGTTGTGGCTTCAGAGTGTCCAGATCTCTAAAACAGATGAAACGTTGGGCTTTTGCTAATACTGTCTAATTGATGGAAATACTGTGTTATTCTAGCATCGCATCGAAAACAGCCTCTAATGGAAACATAAGCCGAGCAGACTTGTTCATTTTCTTCGTTTTTAAAGTTATTCAGTTACAGTTGACACCCAGTGTTATATTGTCAGTGTCGGGTGTACAATGCGGTGATTAGACATTGACCGAGGACACATTTTAAAGTGAAAAAGTCCACTTCCTCCCTCGTCCTCTCTCCTCTCTCTCCCTGGAGACCCCTGAAATCCCAGGACCGTCTGTGCCTCTGTCCCTGTCACATCCATCAGAGGATGATTAAACAGGCAGCCAGGAACCCATTCTGATGGCAAAGGTATTTTGGAAAGATAAAAATTCAATGATATGGATATCAAATGTTTTCCTTCGGCGTTCACAGCTTTCAACACTGATACTGTACTTATTTTATAAAACAAAGACGTTTGTAGCGTTTGTTATATACCAGGTACTATTCTAAGCACTTTCCAACTACTGGGTCGTCGAACCTTCACAGAGCTGTGAGGCGAGTATCATTATGAACCCATCTTGCAGATGATGAAACTGAGGCAACGGCGATAAGAGGAAAAGGCCGTGTAGTGAGCACCAGCCGACCTACATTTTCAGAGCCATGCTAGGCTTCAGAGGCTACATCAAGCTTTGAGACAAAGAATTTGGGGGTCTTACTGGATGTCTTAGTAAACTTCAGACAAGTCTTGATTTTGTAATTTTCTCTTTAAAGTTGGAAATCTCTAATTGTTTTCACTTGAAGCATTTCCACTTCGACGGTAATGTGTCTGTCTTTGAGGCTTTGTCATAGTCCTCCCCTATTCCCATCGTCTCGGACAGTTTTAAAATAAAATTGACAAAAGGGAGCTGACAGCCTGGACGCGTGCCCGTGACCGCCATGTGTCCCTGGGCACTGCGGGAGGGGGTGCCTGGTTTGAGGAGGTGCTGCAGGCACAGCACCGTGTTCCCAGGGCACCGAAGGGTCAGTCTAGCTCTGGGACTGGGGGGTGGGGGGCAGTGCAGGCCCTGGGGCTGCTGGCAGGGCCACTCTCGGTGCAGAGGCCCTCGCTGGCTGGTGGCACTCAGGACTGGTCTCCTAGGAAGCCTCCTGTCACAGCCTCCAGGCTCCCCAAGCCCCCCAAGCCCCCCAAGCCTGAGTGGCCCGGTGCTAATGGATCTGCTGTGACATGAACACGGACCACATGGGACAAGCAAAGGGGTCCCAGGTACTCGAAAAAGACAGGCCAAGCTGCCAGGGATGGAGGAAGATTTAAAGACAGAAGTAGAGGGAACTTAAAGAACAACAAACAAACAAACAAACGCATTGCAAATGCTTTAGCAAAGTCAGGAAAGATAAGAACTGTAGAGCCAACATTTTCAAGTGAAAACAATTCACTGGCAGAAGGGAAAGGAGAATCCATACCCCGAGGAGAAAATGAGGATCCGCAGGGTCAGACGGAGGAAGGGTTCCAAACACGGTGCAAAGAAATGAAGTGCAAGGAATGAGCATTGGCCCTGACCGGTTGGGCTCAGTGGATGGAGCGTCGGCCTGCAGACCGAAGGGTCCCGGGTTTGATTCCAGCCAAGGGCATGTGCCTCAGTTGCGGGCACATCCCTGGTGAGAGGTGTGCAAGAGGCAGCTGATGGATGTTTCTTTATCATCAATGTTTCTGCCTCTCTATCCCTCTCCCTTCCTCTCTGTAAAAAAATCAATAAAAAATATGTATTTTTTAAAAAAGAAATGAACAGCGTGGCTGTAAAGATGGGATGAGAAATAAGTCGACAAATCCAGATCTACTAAGCCAATGATGACCATGACTGAGGAGATAAAGGAGGAAATGGAAGCAAAGAGTGTGGGCATGCTCATGACCGTCCACGTGTGGATGTGTGAGGATAAATCCTGGAGCTGAGGGAACACTGAATTTTCAGATTGACAGGGCTCATCACATCTCAAAAAGGATTAAAATTAAAAACGCTGTCAAGTAAGCAGATAACTCTCCCCTGCCTCCTCTGGGTGGTTACCTACTGAAGACGGAAGATGCTCTTTCCTACGCTGCAAAAACGAAACACAACAACATTCAACTCCCCCAAACCCACACACAATAATCCAGTTAGTTTCAGTGCAAAGCACTTTTTCACAAGGTAGGATTACAACAAGGCGTAAAACAGATTTAATCCCTCCTCAGAGCTTAGAATCCAGCGGGGCAGACTAATCAGTATTAAAATGTTGTGTTGCCCAGCAGGGGTGGCTCAGGGATTGGGAGATGACCTGTGAACCAGGAAGTCAAGTTTTGATTCCCGATCAGGGCACGTGACTGGGTTCCAGGCTTGATCCCCAGCGTGGGGCACGCAGAAGGTGGCTGATGAATGATTCTCTCCCATCATTGATGCTTCTCTCTCTCTCCCTCCCTCTCCCTTCCTCTCTGAAATAAATAAAAAATATTTTTTAAAAAATATTGCGTTATACAAAGCATATTAGGATAAACCCAGGGAGCTGTGGGCACATAGGTGAGGACCGTCTAACCTGGACTAGAGGGAGTGCTGTCTGCACGGAGGCCTGATGGAAGGGAGGGCCTGTTGGAAGACCTGAAAGAAATCTTGCTGGCAAGTGTCAGGGGTGAGGAGGCAGAGGGAGATTAAGCAGAACCACGCAGGGGCCGGGTGAATGATCTAGAGCTTTCTAATCTTTGAGCACAGTTCTGGGTACTTGAATCTTTGTGAGCACCAAACAATACAGGCACAGACCCACTTTCCAGATGGGGGCGTTGAGGCAGGGAGAGGTTCACTAACTTGCCCAAGCTCACCCAGCTAATTAAATGGTGGAGTCAGGCAGTCTGGCTCCAGAGCCCACACCCTGAGAATGTTGACAAAGGAAGCATTGTATTTTCAGCACTAGTTGACCTTAGGAACCGTATCTAGTGGTTTCAGACATAAGAGGAAAGTCTTGGTGAAGCCACCCTCACACAGCCCCACTGCAGTAGCTGCCACAGGCCCGCCTGTCGCATCCGCGGACTGCTCTGCGCGCTCTGGAGCCAGGGCGAATGGAACCCAGGCTGTCTTTACGATAATTAGAAACAAATGGAAAATAGTTCTCCTCCATTATCAAGAGCATATCAGCAAAACTTGTGTCTTAAAACGTGCATTCAATTTCTAATATTAAAAAACATAGTTGAAGCCATATGTTGGATATTATCACACATCTTTGTGGAATTAGTAGGGGGCCCATTTGAATAACCATTTTGTTTAGATCAAACTTACTGGAGGTTTTTTTGCTTAAGTCTTTCCTTTTCCCCTGACCCTCTGCAGATCGAAATATAAAAGAAAACTTCCGTGTGTAAATGTGTGGGTGGGTACCTATGTGGGAATCATATGCAAGTGCCTGCAATGGGTATGAATTGTCAAAAGCCAGGGTCTTATATTTGGGAAATTGTCATTTGGAGATATGGGTGAAGCAATTGTTCAAGAAGAACACAGTATGCTAGTCATTAATACATGGTGGACCCCAAAGGACCCTTCCCTTCCCCTCCCATTCTCTCCCCTTCCCTCCCCTCCCTTCCCCTCCCTTCCCATCCCTTCTCCTCCCTTCCCCTCCTTTCCCCTCCCTCCCTTTCCTTCCCCTCCCTTTCCTTCCCCTCCCTTCTCCTCCCTTTCCTTTCCTTTCCTTCCCCTCCCTTTCCTTCCCCTCCCTTCTCCTCCCTTTCCTTTCCTTTCCTTTCCTTTCCTTTCCTTTCCTTTCCTTTCCTTTCCTTTCCTTTCCTTTCCTTTCCTTTCCTTTCCTTTCCTTTCCTTTCCTTTCCTTTCCTTTCCTTTCCTCTCCTCTCCTCTCCTCTCCTCTCCTCTCCTCTCCTCTCCTCTCCTCTCCTCTCCTCTCCTCCCCTCCCCTCCCCTCCCCTCCCCTCCCCTCCCCTCCCCTCCCCTCCCCTTCCCTTCCCTTTCCTTTCCTTTTTGCCCAGATCAGTGGTCAGCAAACTCATTAACCAACAGAGCCAAGTATCAACAGTACAATGATTGAAATTTCTTTTGAGAGCCAAATTTTTTAAACTTCTTCTAATGCCACTTCTTCAAATTAGTCTCGCCCAGGCCGTGGTATTTTATGAAAGAGCCATACTCAAGGGGCCAAAGAGCTGCATGTGGTTCGAGAGCCACAGTTTGCTGACCACGGGCCTAGAACTTTGGTGGCAGGGAGTGCTGCTCTACTCTGGCTAATCTTATATTCCCCTAAATGCCTAATGACCATATCATGTGGCTCTAGGAGAAAGCCTTTAAAACCTTGGCCCAATCAAGGCTTGGGAAACTTTAATCATTGTTGTTTTGCTAATTCCCCCATTTAAGGCCCTCATATGGAAGTAAACATTGGGTAGACTGGATTTTCTGAAATGAGCAGTCCCTGGAAAGATATGCCTTCAATATTCTCTTCTATTTCTAGAGAATGAGAATCACAAGAGGAGTTACCATGTAACATATGAGAATACAATATGGTAAACAACCATTTGTACCAACTAGTGAGCCATCTACATCTAAATGTATGTGACAGTCATACATTTATAGTGGGCCCTAATGAATGCTGGGAAGAAAATCCATCAATATTATCAGCCAGGCTATTAGAAGGCAAGAGTTCTGCAGATTCCTACAAATGAAAAAAAGTCACATTTTGTAACAAATTAGTTGGATTTCCATAGAAGGCATGAGCAAAGAAGTAGATGGCTTAAAAATGAAAAGGATGAAAGCATATGTTTGATCACCAGAACTGAAGGGGCCTTGTAAAACACAGAGTTTAGCCAAGGTAAGAAAAACAAGAATCAGGAGTAATCATGGAGTCAGTTGATTTAGTCTGCCTTAAGTAAAATTGAACAACAACAAAATCTCTTGATTGTAGGAGCTGAGTCGGCAAATAGAAGAAAAATCCCCCAAACAATCAACCCTATATTTACAACCCACTTGAGGTTTTTCACTCTGACAGACGAGTCACTAAGTATAGACGGTCCTCCCACTGTTGGTTTGTACAACTTTAAATTTGTCTCTTTCTTTGGTCTGGGCCCCGGGATATATTCTAGGTTCAGACTGTGACACTTTATGCTTTTTAATTGGTGTTTCATCTATAACAAAGAGGCTAAGATTTTCCACCAGAAGCTTTCCCATGGAAAGGCCTTGTGGACAACTCACCTCGTTGCCCAATAGGGGCAAAGATCAAGAAGGTCGTGGGATTCCATGCCATTAGCTTGGGCAAATATGTATGATATCTACTTTGTGTGAGACACTCAGGTCAAAATAAGTAGGCCATCATCGTTCCTATCTTCAGGCTGTGTGCATTCTGGTGAGAAGATAAGATGGGTGAATATTCCAGTTGGAGACAAGCTGGGCTAGAAAAGAAATAAGGTTAAAAAGGTTAAAAAAAAAAACAACACAGAAAATTGAATGTTAACGATATTGAGTCTTCCAATGTATGAACACATTACTTAGGTCTTTAGTTTTCTCATCAGTCTTCCGAGGTACATTATTTTAATGATTAGTAGAGCATAGACTGTGGACTCAGATCTGTGTTCAGTGCATGGCTCTGCCAATGACTATGTAAGTGACCTTAGGCAAGTTTCTAAGCTCCTGTGAGTCTCAGCTGTCTGTTACAGGGAGAATACCTCGGTGATGTTTGCAAGGGTTAAGTGAAATCATCTATGTAAAGGGCCTAATGTGGTGGCTGGCAAAAAGTTAAGTGCAAAATCAAAGTTGGTTGTGGTTATCATTTAAAACAAACAAGCAAACAACCCCACAAATATTATGTGTTAGAAAAAGGGGGGGGGGGCACGAGCACTTTCAGGTGAGAGGATGAGCCTGAGGAATGGACGGGGTCTGAGAGGCAGGGCTGGGGCCTGGAAGTTTCGAAGGAGAAGGGTAAAGAGACTTGGGGAAGGAAGTTGGTGGCGGTGCACAGCCACAGGGCCTGGGAGGTGTGAGCGGGGAGCAGTGGACAGAAGCCATTGCTTCAGAGCCTCACGTAGTCCCATAGATGTTGGAGAGTTGCGTTGTGCTGTAGAGAAAGTGGTGCTAGCAAACCTTGTCCGTCTTGGTTTACAGAAGGCAGTGATGTCAAAGAAGAGAACAGCATAACAGCCAAAGTGTACAGTAGTCCCCCCTTCTCTGCAGTTTTGCTTCACGGGGTTTGGGTTACCCATGGCTTGGGAATATTAAATGGAAAATTCCTGGAAGAAGCAATTCACGAGTTTCAAACTGCATGTTCTTGGGAGTAGCATGATGAAATCTCATGCCATCCCGCCCCGTCCCTTCCAGAAGCGAGTCCCCCCTTTGTCCAGTGTCTCCACGTTAAACACTCTGCCTGGTAGTCACTCAGCAGCCATTTGCTGTGTACTTAGTTCAAGTCGCTCTTCTTGTACTTAATAATTCCATAGTCACATAAATTTTGTATTAATTATATTTGTATTGATTTCAGAGAGGAAGGGAGAGAGAGACGGAAACATCAGTGATGAGAGAGAATTATCGATCAGCTGCCTCCTGCACGCCCCCTTCTGGGGAGCAAGCCCACAGCCCAGACAGGAATCGAACCGTGACCTCCTGGTTCATGGGTTGAGACTCAACCACCGAGCACATTGGCCAGACTCATACAACTTTTATTACAGTATGCTGTTGTAATTGTTCTATTTTATTAGTTATAATTGTTGACTTCCTACTGTGTCTCATTTATACATTCAGCTTTATCACAGGAGTGTACGTTTGGGGAAAAACATAGTGTATGTATAGGGTTCAGTACTAGTAGTGGTTCAGGCACTAACCGTGGGTCTTGGAACTTGTCTCCCACAGACAAGGGGTATTACTATAATTTTCAAAGAATGGCAAACTTTGCTTATCTTTCAAAGCTAAGTTAAAGGGATCTGACTCACGATCCCAGCCACCTTTTCCCTTTCTTGGTTTCTCCCCTCAAATTCCTCATGTTCAAGCTTTCAGAACCTCCCATCACCATCCTCCTTGTCCCCCATCCTCAGTTAATATGGATTTTGTCTCCTCTCTCCCTCATCTCTCTAGGCTTATATCTTTCCTTATAAGCCCTTGGAGTCCTCTCTGACTTTCTTTCCTCTTTCGGCCCTTTTGTCCAGTCCATCTTTGCTCATTTGAGGGCAGAGATTCAATCCAGAGCTAGTTCTCTTTTGTTCCCAAGTCCAAGAAGCATAATAGAGGACTGAGATAGTGACAACAGAGAGAAAGTGGCATATCAAGAGACCTTTAGTGGCAGGACAAACAATGGCATTTAGCAGCGGATCACGTGAAAGCGAGGAGTGAAAGGCAGCATTCGAATTTTAAGTGAATGGCAAGTGATTGACAGGTGGACAGGACACTCTGGGAGAGGAAGTGTGGAAGAAGGTGATGATTTCCGTCTCAGTGGTCAACATAGTAAACCTGAGGTTGGTTTAGATGGAACATTACAGATGATAGAATTAGATGGAATGTTACAGATGATAGAATTTGAGAAGGGATAACATTTTCCCAAATGAAAATTAAAAATTATAAAAATTAAAAACATAAACCACATAAAATTCCTTGCACAGGGTGATAAAACTGGTTAAGAATGTAACAGTGGTGATGGGGAAGTATGGAAGTATCAACAGAACCAGGTCCTAATTGAATATGAGTGAACGGAAAGGAGTCGTTGATGAATGTTGAACTTCGGTTACTGGAAGTGAAACCATAGAAACAGAGAAGGGAAGAGGGGGAGCTGAGAAGGGCAAGGAGGGTGGTCTTGCCATGTTGAATGGAGGAGGTGGCCTTGCCCTCAGGACCTGAGGAGGAGATGCCAATTCCCTGGCCTCCAGGCCATGATGGAAGTGGCCACCAGCCTCTGGACAGCCCCAGGGCCATTCTTCCCTCTCTCTAACCTTTGCTCATGTTCACCACTGCTAGCTGTGTCTGCCCATTCCCTGCTGGTAGATTCCCAAAGGCCTGACAGCATTCTTTCATTCTGCCTCCTCTGTCCTCTTCGGCTCAGGCTGGCAGTGTTTCAGCTGAGAAGGCTGATTGCATCCAAAAGCCACATGCTCATCTCTTTAGTGGGTGGTTGTCTACACACACCCTCGGAGTCTTCACCAGAGCATGCTGTCCTTGTTTGCAACATGGGTAGGCTGAGTATTTTTCAAATATTCAAGTGGTACCTCTTCAACATATCTCTCTCCTCTTGCCTGTTATTATACGTAGCCAGGAGAAGCCAGATTGTGCCTTTAAAACTTTGCTTAAAAATCTCTTCAACTAAATATCCAAGTTCACTGGTTGAAGTTCTGCGTTCCATTCCATGGAACACGATTCAGCCAAGTCCTCCACAGCTTTGTGATAAGGACCCTTTCTTCCAGTTTCCCGTTTCTACCTGAGACTTCACCAAAAGCACCTTTCACCTTCACATTTCTAGCCACACTCTCTTCAAGGCACTCTAGGCGTTTTCTATCATGTACCCCAAGCCTCTCCCACCCTCTACTCATTCCCCAGTTCCAAAGCACTCCTACACCTTTAGGTGTTTGTTATCGCAGCCCTCTGCTTCCTGATACCAAAGTCTCCATTCATTTGCAAGGACTGCCATAACAATGGACCACAACCTGGGCGTTTTATCCAATAGGAATGTATTGTCTTCCATTTGAAGGTTAGAAATCTGAAGTGGAGATGTTGGCTGGGTTGGCTCCTTCAGGCTGTGAAGGCGGAGCTGTTTCAAGCCTCTCCTTGGCATATAGATAACTCAGTGCTCCCTGTTCTCTTGGTACCTCTTCATATGGCATCCTCTCTAGGTGACACCCCTCGGTGTCTAAATTTCCCCTTTTTATAAGGACAGCAGTTGTGTTGGATAAGGACAGCGGTCATGTTGGATTAGGGCCCGCGTTAATGATCTCATTTTAACTTGACTACTTCTGTAAAAACCCATCTCCAAATAAGGTCACATTCTGAGGTGCTGGGAGATGTGACTCCAACCAAAATCAATCAATCTCTCTCTCTCTCTCTCTCTCTCTCTCTTTCTCAATACAATTTAACCCATAACAGCTGAATTATGAAGGTTGAATCAAGGGTGTTTTAGAAGCTAATTATTTACATGGAGATTTTCTAAGTTAGTCTTGTGATTTCAGAGGATTCCAGTTTTTGACATTTCTCATCTGTGTGGATGAGAGCCTTCAGGTTCAGGAGAAAGCAGGCGAAGAGACAGCGTGATGCCTTTTGTGGATGGTAATATCACAAGGGCGGGGGGGGAGGGGGGAGAAGTGAAAGGGGAAAACCGATTCATTTGCAGCCTTGCCATGTGTGGGTGTCTTGGCTCCTGACACAGTGAGCTTCCTTCAATGATCTGCTTTTCCATTTGAGTCTTTTTTCTGCCAGAGTAGAAGTCCCTTCTGCATGGAGCCCTTAATGGGGACACGCGGAATTTACACCTCTTCAGAGACTTTCACCATCCGGTGACCTGCTTCAGGTGCTCTCCTGTGCAAAAGCCACCATTTTTAATAGCTATTTTGTTTTATTAAAAAAAATATATATATATATATATATTTCATTGATTTTTTACAGAGAGGAAGGGACAGGGATAGAGTTAGAAACACCAATGAGAGAGAAACATGGATCAGCTGCCTCCTGCACACCCCCTTCTGGGGATGTGCCCGCAACCGAGGCACATGCCCTTGACCAGAATCGAACCTGGGACCTTTCAGTCTACAGGCCGATGCTCTATTCACTGAGCTAAATCGGTTTCGGCATCAATAGCTATTTTAGAGTTTGCATTGGAGCTGACTTTATAGAAATTCAGAATAGACTCTTTATGGTGAAACATCAACTGAGTGTTGCATGATTTGAAAGAGGGTTCTAACAAGACAAAACTCCCAAAATGCCGATCCACTTGTGCTCCAATGATGACATTAGAAATATTCACTTCTGAAGCATTTCTCCCTCAGGCCATTATATTACCCTCTCCGGATCCAAAATACTCAAGATTTCTGCCCTGTACGTGTAGTTATTTGTTTTTCCTTTGTTTTCCCCCTCTTTCTTCTTGCCCCCTTTCTTTTCGTTTTTGCTGTGCTATACTTCCCGATCTATGCGAAACAAGGCACTTGACCAGAAATATTCAAATCTATGCGCATACACACGGAGCCGAGCCTGCTTATTATCTATGAAATCTGGATGCGAGCGTCCTGATTGTCTGCGACACTTTGTCAGCCCCGCCGCGCGTCCCGGCACCTGGCACCGGGCCCTCCCCGCACCAAGGCCTTCCCGGGCCCTGTCTGCCTGTCAGCTCCTCCTCTGACTGACAGAGCCGGCTCTCTCTGCTTGATCGTCACCCCCTTCCCCATGCCAAGGAGACAGATGGAACGAAAGAAATAGGAATCAATAAGATTTCAAGAAGTTTCATTTCCTTGGTCTTCCCACAGTTGCCACCTCCATGCTGAAGCCAGCGTTTTCCGACGAAGGAATATGGCTCCTTGAGAGAAAATGAGAGCTTTGGAAGCCTCTTGCTTGCTTCGGGGTTTGCTTTGCCACAGCTTGTCTGTTTTCTTTTCTCCTCCTTTTCTCTTCATAATTACGCTATTTATTCTGGGCCTGATTTCCCCTCGCAGCCGCTTTTGTTTTGACTGCATGCTAGTCGTGAAGGATGGGGACCTGAAAGGGCCCCGAGTCGAAGTGTCACTGTGCGCACGGAGGTGGTGAAGTGGGAGAGAAGGAGCAGGCGTCGAAGTCGAACAGTCCATTGTTCCCATCACGGCTCTGTCATTCACAGACTGTGGTTGTGGCAATTGGTTGGATCTCTTTGAGCCTCAATTTCCCCACTTCTAATAATAATCAATTTTGATGGGTTGCTGGTAGGTTTTGAGGGGAAGCCCAGGGAGGATCTTGAAGAGTCTGATACTCTGCTGGCACCCACTGATGGTGGCCATTATTACTACTTACCTGTGGACCCCGGGCACACACACACGGGCAGGCAGAGAACAATGAACATGCAAGAAATGGAGAACTTCTGAAAGGTGGTTATGAGATTTGCTCTCTCTCTCTCTCTCTCTCTCCCTTCCTTCCTTTCTTTTTTCTTTCTTTCTCTTTATTTTTCTTTCTTTTTTCCCTCCCTCCCTCCCTCCCTCCCTCCCTCCCTCCCTCCCTCCCTCCCTTCCTTCCTTCCTTCCTTCCTTCCTTCCTTCCTTCCTTCCTTCCTTCCTTCCTTCCTTCCTTCCTTCCTTTCTTCTTTAGAGAGTGGGGAGGACAAGGAGGAGGAAGAGGAGAGATGGAGAGATAGACATTGATATGGGAGACACACATCACATCGATCTGTTGCCTCTTGCATGCACCCTGAATAGTAAGTGAACTCCCAACCTAGGCATGTGCCCTGACCAGGAATCAAACCTAGGACCGTCTGGTGCACAGGATGATGTTCTAGCCCAGTGGTCGGCAAACTCATTCATCCACAGAGCCAAATAGCAACAGTACAACAACTGAAATTTCTTTTGAGAGCCAAAAACCGACTTCTGCGCACGGGGCCATGAAGTTTCAATCACACTGTACATGCGTGCCTGCGCGTAGTATTTTGTGGAAGAGCCACGCTCAAGGGGCCTAAGAGCTCCATGTGGCTCATGAGCCACAGTTTGCCGACCACTGCTCTAGCCAATTGAGCCACACCAGCCAGGGCAGATTGCTACCATTCCATCTAGAGCGGAAAAGAAACCTTTTGTCACTGTTTAAGAGACTGGTAGTGAAGTTTTAGACACATGCTGAAATATTTTATAGCTTTGAATGACCTATGGGGTTTTTGTGCTTGGAACTGGTTTTCCAATGTTATTGAGATTATCACCATATACAAAGAAGCCCAATGCTTACAGTGGGATGCAAGGGGAAAAGGTATCTAACCACGTGTCAAACATGTTGATTGATAGCATTGTCATAGAACTCTGCAGAAATAAGTCATAACTAATTTTGTTAGAATATTTGGTTTCCCTAGATGAGCTGAAATGGTAGAGAAGACAAGAATAAGCTTCTGTGGAAGAGCAGACACTAGTGGGAAGGAAAGATTTTCATCAGTAACATGCTCTTACAACAGGGGAGAGGGGTGGCAAGAACCAAAGGAACTTCAGTTTGGACAGAGGTGGTGGGAGTTTGGAAGAGAGAGTGCAGAGGTAGTGAGGGGGGTGAGTTTAAGCTCAGCAGAGGAAGGGAATGAAATATTCCGAAGGGTTGGTCAGTGTGAATGCTGATGGTCAGCTGTGCCTGTTGTGGGCAAAATTATCAGAGTGAGGGGTCTATTTTCCCAGAGTCTGTGACACAGGCCTTTGCTGCATGATGAAGGCGTGGCTTTCGGGTCCTTAGTTATAGGGGATGCATATACATCTTAAAGGGACAGAGGAGAGATTTGCAATCGGAAGCCCCTCTTAGTAAATGCTTAATGAAGAGTGGTCAGAGGTCTATTCTGAGGCTCTGGCTAGAACGGACAGCACATTCTTTTGGCAGCTTGAGCTTTCTGAGGCAGGCACTTTCTGAGGGACGGTGATGTGGCCTTGAATTGTTAGGAACTATATTAATGTTTTCAAATCTTTCAATGTGGGGGAGGGGGATGGATGATGTAATGCATATTGTGAGTCTGTAGTTTCCCTGGCCAGATGAAGGCCTGGTCAAGACCTGTGCTCAGAGGAGCCTGTCTAGAGTTTGGTCAAAGAGAGAATCTTCGTCATTTCAAGTCAAGCAGATAAGCTAATCTAGCCCTGGCCAGTTTTGCTCAGTAGTTAGAGCATGGGTCTGAGGACCAGAAGGCCTCGGGTTCGATTCCTGGTCAAGGGCATGTACTTCACTTGTGGTTCCATCCCTGGCTCTGGTTGAGGTATGAGCAGACGGCAACCAATCAGTGTGTCTCTCCCTTAGATGTTTCTCTCTCTCTCTTTCTCTGCCTCGCCTTCTCCCCCATTCCACTCTTTCTTTAAATCCTTGGTGAGGATTTAAAAAAAATGCTGATCTACAAAAGCTATTGTAAATAAAAATCAATCATTATTCAATGAGTAAGTTTGACCACTAGTTACCAAGCCTAAGGTCTAACAGGAATCTGTCTGCCCTCATAGAATTTATAGTCTAGAGGAGAAGACAGATTTTAAAACTACAAAACCCATAATTTAATTATAAATATATTTTATTTTTTAGATCTGTGAAAAGTTTAAAAGATATGTCAAACAAAACCATAATCTATTTGTGTGTGTGTGTGTGTGTGTGGCGGGGAGGTGGGGTCCTGGCCTTGGTAAAAAATTTAAAAACTGATAAAATTGAGGAAGTTAAATACTCTCATAGTCCATTTATTGAAACATACATTGGTGCCATTATTTCTTAGCAACTTTTTTGGCAATATGTGGGAAGAAATATGTAGGGAAGGTATATATACACTATCTCTATTCTACAGGAGCAATTTCTGGAAGTGGAAATGAGAACTGAAAGGCATGTATATGTTTGATATACGTGTGTGTGTCTATGTGTGTGATATTGAGTATTATGTAAATGGTCAATAATCAAAAAGAGTCTAAATGCCCAATATGATGGATTATTAAATAATCAGAGTTTACCTTGTGTGTTTTATTACATAAGATATAATTTTATATTATTTATTAGGCATGCCTAAAAAGAAATTTAGCAGCATTTTATTGTTTTCTCTCTATATAAGTGCATGGTGTTAAAGTGCTTTTAATTATCTTCTTTAAAACTTTTCATGTTATTTTTTATAAGAAACGTGTTTTATCATCAGACATAATCACTGTAAAACTTTGTGAAATTTCTTCAAGTACTGTTGCCTAAATGAAATTCATCTTCAGCTCAAAGTGCTTTCTAAACTGTACAGTCCAATCAAATTGAAAGGGACTCCTATTATTGTCACTAGAGTGGCTGTTTGTGTGTTCAGTATGTATGTGAAGTCATAAATATTTAGGTAGGTGCTTGACTCCACGTAGGTTTTGTCTTGGCATGTACATTTTTGGAAGGAAGTGTAATTCTAATACTATTGTAACTAAACAACTGCTTTATAGTCCTCAGAAATACAATATAGCATAGAATTCAATATAGAAATGGGGGACATAGTAAAATACAACTTACATTCAGATTTGGGTGAATGTAGACAGCCAGAAAGTCAACCTCTGACTATTGTCAAGGTTTTTTCCTTTGTTCTTTCTTTCCCTCTTCCTTCCTTCCTTTCTTCCTCCCTTTCTTCCTTCCTTCCTTCCTTTTTTCCTTCCTTCCTCCCTCCCTCCCTCCCTCCCTCCCTCCCTCCCTTCCTCCCTCCCTTCCTCCCTCCCTTCCTTCCTCCCTCCCTTCCTCCCTCCCTTCCTCCCTCCCTTCCTTCCTCCCTTCCTCCCTTCCTCCCTCCCTTCCTCCTTTCCTCCCTTCCTCCCTCCCTCCCTCCCTTCCTTCCTTCCTTCCTTCCTTCCTCCCTCCCTCCCTTTTCTCCCTCCCTCCCTCCCTCCCTCCCTCCCTCCCTCCCTCCCTCCCTCCCTCTCTCTTTCTCTCTGCAAAATTTTCAGGATATTTAGGAGACATATGTGACTATTACCAGCCCTTTGTGATACCTTCAGAACCACAGGTCCTTCCTGCTAAGACAACTGATTAAAGGACTCCATCCTCTGTGTAAATAGGCAGGGTCACTTGTCTCAGTCCTTCACAAATTTGCCATGTCTTAAGTTTCTGTTTCTCTCAAGAGCCTCTCTGCCTCCTCCAACATTCTGCCCCGAGAGTCCCCATTCTTCTGATGCCCTTTGGACTTCATGTTGCATCTTGTGGCTACACCATGAATAGCTATTCTTCGAACCTTTCCTTAGCTATTGCTGGCTCAGCTGTTCACGAGTGAGGGTTGTACGAGATATTAAAGGGTGGACAGCATCTTCAGAAAGGTTCATGGACCTTGGCATAAGTAACAATGAGCATGTGAGGAGGGAGTAGGGAGTTGGGTACCACAGAAATCTCCGCTGGGTGGCAGGTGTTAAGAGGCCTGTAGAGAGGTAGATGAGGATTTTTATTATTATCTTACTAGGCTTTATGTTCAGTGGTTGAGCTGCCATAGAAATACTCACAATGCTCTTACTGCTTGAATCAAGGTTAAATAGACAAATGCATAGTAATGTCCCTGGCCCCTTAGGTAAAGCTCTCTTAGGTCTTTTCTAACAACCTGCCACATAGAACAATATGACTTTCCTGGTTTATAATATCAATGGCTATTGAAGTCATGTAGAAATTTCAATTGAGATAGTGTCTGCCAAATATGTACAACATATGCTAAAAAGATTTACTCATTGTTTCTGATCTTCACATGTTTGATAAAATTTTGAAAACGTAATCCCAATTAAAATGAGAGAAGAGCAAAGCACCAGTAAAAATCCCCAAAGACTTGACTTATATGCAAGAAAAAAAAAAAGAAAAGGTTTTAAAAACATCATCAAATGTTGCAAGATATGGATACTAACTTGTCAATAGATGATATGAATAAAGGAGCTCACACTGACAATTGTAATGAAGAAATTGAAGGCTTTTCTATTAAAAGATAAAACAGTTTAAAGAGAAATATACAGTACTTAGTAGACTGCATTGAGCTTGTCATATGAAAAGCATTCAGGACAAAGGTAAATCCACTTATTTAACTGCTGAGTGCTAGTCCCATGTGAAGGACAGGGAGATGCGAGGTTGAGTCACACGCGTGGCCTGCACAGAAGGAAGACACACGGAGAAGACAGCCGGCCGCGCAGCTACACCTTCGGGCCTTCTAGCCAGCCAGGTGTGTAAGGTTACTGAGGTCTTTGTGTTCATCTGATAATGGTTATATCTTCTGTGATTGTCACTTCATGGTGGGTTTTTGTTGTGGAGAGGGAATAAAATAATGAATGAATTAGGATGTCGATGCCGGGGATCAAAACATTTCAAATTCATCTTCTTCTCTAGCTGAAATGGCCACAAGGGAGAACGTAGTGCTTACGAATTCCCTGGCAGACAATCATGAGACCAAGGCAGGAAAAGGGGAAAAGGGAGTTAAGTAAGTAAAATGATAAAATAAATGGAAGATGAAAACTACAGAGTGACAAGAGAAAGAAAAGTAGGAATTATATGACTGGAGATGGAAAGGGAATGGAAAGCTATGAGTAATACCTCAAATAGTACTGGGGCTTGTGGCCTGATTGTTTCAAGACTAAAGAAGTTGTAGTTTTAATAAGGTTTCCTGTTTTCTAGATTCCTCAGATATTTCAAAACATCTCACTGTACGTAACCATAACTCAGTAGGTATAGAATGCATTGTCCCATGGTGGTGGTGGTATTTGGCTTTCAATCACCTTTAAGTAGAGAACATTTAAAATTAAATAATCCATGAAGTCATCTAGAATATAAGAACACATGAGATTGCCATGCGTTTATTGGTGATTCCTTGCTGTCTCAAGCCAGTGTGACTACATGAAAAGAAGCCTTTTGTAATAATTCAGCTGTAATAACATGCCTCATTTAGAATGTATTAGAAATATACACCACAATCTTTACTGCTGATTTAAAAAGAAAGGCTATCAGAGAATTATCTCTTCATTTGAGTTTATTAGGAAATTGGGTATAAATTATGCCAATTATAATTAAATTTCTTCAATTTATTATATTATTCTCTGCATGAGTAGTCAAAGAGATCATGGTATTCCCCTCCTCCTCCTCCTCCTCCTTTTTCTCCTCCTCCTCCTATATAATAAAAGAGAAACATGCAAATTTGACCATACCTTTGCTCCTGATTGGCTAAGCTACCAGCCAATCAGGAGCGGGGGCGGGGGTCATGTGGTGCGAGTGCCGGGCCCTGGGGATGGAGATGAAACAGCGGTGGTGGTGAGCACCCAGCCCCCGGGTGCTGTGAGGGGAAGCAGTGGCAGCAGCAGCAGTGGTGGTGGTGGCGGCAGCAGGGAGCTCCTGGCCCCCTGGACACTGTGAGTGGAAGTGGCGGTGACCATCTAGCCCCCGGGGCTGGGTGGTCGCAGCCAGTCGGGCTGAGCTGAGCAGGGCGATGGCTGGGTGCCCAAGGCCTTGGGCAGGCTGGGGGTGAGCCATCAGTTGGACATCCCCTGAAGGCTTTCAGTATGTGAGAGGGGGCAGGTTGGGTTGAGGGACCACTCACCCCCATTGCACAAATTTTGTACACTGGCCCCCTAGTGTGTGTGTGTGTGTGTGTGTATTATACTCTGCATGTCAAAGATGTCATGGTATAGAATATATATATTATACTCTGCATGTCAAATAGGACATGGTATAGAATGTATATATTGCAAGGATAGTTTGAGTATAGTTTGAGTACTATGATGGAATACTTATTCACAAGATCAGGATCCCATTTGACCCGGGGATCAGAGTCAAATTCTAGTAATGTGTATTGTGCAGCCATGAGACCTTGTGGTGTGACCCAGGGTGTACTCTCCTGTTGTGCATTGTGTGCTAGAATTATTTGTGGAAGAATTCTTCAGTTTTGCCGCTCTCTTTGTCTGGGCTCTGCTCGGAGCATCGATGCTGTGTAATTTTTTCACTTTGTTTATTTTGCAGCAGCTGTTTGCTATGGAAACATAAGGAGGAGTTTTGAAAACAATTGATTTTTTAAAAGAGATTGGGGGTTAGGGATGCGTTGGAGATGTTCCTTTCTCTTCCTATTTGAATTTAAAGCCGCTCTGAGCGGCCAGTTCATTGTTAGGTGTGGTTATGAATGGGGCGCCTCTGTGTGAAACTATCAAGCTCTTCTTACAAGACCTTCCAAGCGGAAAATAACCTTTCATTTCCTGGCCTTCACCTCCAGAAGGAGGGGAAAAGGGTTGTAAATAAACCCAGGTTTATGTAAATCCAGGAATAGATAGTATAATTCACTGGGCCTATGGAATGGCTGGATTTAACTACAGAAGAGTGGTCTTCCGGCTAAATCATTTAGAGTTCACCAGCAGACTGCCTTTCTAGAAGTTTAGGTACAGTATTAATACAGGAAGCAGGAAATGTAAACAACAATGAAGCTTATGGCCAGATTAGAAGTGCCATTGTTTAACTGATAATCTCATCCCAGTCTCTTCTTTAATATACCTGAATTATTTAGCTCTACCCAAGTTATTTCTTGGAGGGACTTAATCATAATAATTGTGCTTCTGAGTCTTGCTGCTTGTAATTAATTGCAGTTTGCATTCTATCATCTATTAACTTCTTCTGTCTGTTGGAACGGTAGGAAAAGGCCTGTATCAGTGCAGTAAATCCTAGATTTTTTGTTTGTTTGTTTGTAAATTTGATACATGTAGGAAGAGTTACTGGGACTTATTATAAACATAGATATAATTCTTTACAGACCTGTGTTTGAAAGTTTTTACCTAGTCCATGGCTGGCCTGTTCATTTTACTAGTAGTTTTTTGAGGTTTTTTGTTTTGTTTTTTTTTTTTGATACGCAGTTTTTAGTTTTCATGAAGTCTATTAGCTTTTTATTATGATTCCTACCGTCTTAGTCTTCTATAAAATATATCTGCCTTGAGTCTTACCTTTTGTCTTAGGTTAATGGTTCCTCTCTCATTAATTTGCCCATATAGTTTGAGGTAGGAACAAGATGAAACTCTTTCAGATGGCTGGCTGTTCCAGCACCACTATTGAGAAGCTGTCCTTTTTTGGCCTAATGATTGGTTTGGCGCATTTGGAAAAAAACAACTCACCATGTAAGGGCAGGTCTATTTCTATTCCATTATGTGTTTGCCTATTCTTAACTCAATGTCACACTTACTTGATATCACAGCTTTATAGCAAGTCTTCAAATTAGTTAGTGTGAGTCCTCCAACTTTCTTTTACTTTTTCAAGACTGTTTTGACTATTCTAGTCCTTTTCATTTTTAACATAAAAATTTAAAAACAGCTTGTTAATTTCTTTAAAAAAAAAACCCTGTTAAGATTTTTTAAATTAAAACTATTTTTAGAGCATTTTATGATTCCCAGCAAAATTGAAAGAAGTTATAGACAGACATTTCCCATAAACCCCTTGCTCCCACACACAGACTCCCCCATTGTCACTATCCCCCATCAGAGTAGGACAGTTACAACACAGGCACCTACATTGACACATCAGAATCACCCAGAGTCCACAGTTCACACACAGTTCATGGTTGGTGCTACACATTTCATGGGCTTGAACAAATGTATAATGACATGCGTTCATCAGCATGGTATTCTGCAGAGTATTTTTATTGCCCTAAAATTTTTCTGTGCCCTGCATATTCATCTCTTCCTCCTCCTCAATCTCTTGTAACCACCAATCTTTCTACTCTCTCCATAGTTTCATCTTTTCCAGAATGTCATAGAGTTCCGGCATCATACAGAATATAACCTTTTCAACCTGGCTTCTCTCACTTAGCAATATGCATTCAAGATTCATGTATTCTTTTAATGGCTTGGTAGCTCCTTGTAGTTTAGTGCTGAATAATAATCAATTGTCTGAATGGACTACAGTTCATTCATTCATTCATTTCCTGAGAGACATCTTGGTTGCCTCTGAGTTTTGGCAACTATAAGTAAAGCTGCTATAAACATACCCACATGGCTATATTAATGTATTTGATTTGCTAACTTTTTAAAATTATTTGGCAGCAATTTTCATAAGAGATAATGGTCCATAATTTCTTTTCTAGTAATTGTGGACCATTATCTTGTCTGGTTTTGGTATAAGGAGTATGGTGTCCTTTATTAAATGATTTGAGACTGGTCCCTTATTCCCTCATTTCTGAAAGAGTTTGTATAACATTGGCATTACATTTTTGTTTAAAGGTTTTTGATCATAAGTTTGACTTCTTCATTAGATAAAGAACTATTCAGAATTCTAGTATTATTGTGTCAATTTTGATATTTTTATCTTTTAAGGAAAAATCTATGTTGAATTTAGATTGTTGAATTTATTAGCATAGTGATGTTTACTATTCAGTTAGTATCTTTCTAGTATCTGGTGGACTTTTTTATTGCTAACATTTCTTCCTCCCTTTCTTTAGTTTTGATTATTAAAACTAGAGTTTTATCATGTTTAGAATTTCTTGAACTTTTTGAAACTTATGTTGATACTTTTCATGAATTTTTAAATTTTAAATTTTAAATTTTAAAAAAATTAGTCATTAAGTTTTCTGTTTTGTCTTCCCCCAACCTCCCCCTCTCCCTTTTTCTCTGGCTCCAATCACACTTCCGGAAACCTTCTCATTGTCTTTGATGCAATGTTCAATTTTCCTTCATTTGTTTTTCTTTCTGAGCTTTATTTTTTCTTGAAGGTTACTCATGCATTCTTATATTTTGTTAAATCAGTTATTAATCCCACTCAAAATTATTTTGTTTCAAGTATCAAATACATTAGTTATAGTATTTCTATTTTCAAATCACTCCTGAAATTCTCCATTGTTACTTCTTCCTTCAAAGCATTTGACAACCCCCTCTTTTATTTGTTTATTTTATTTATTTTTTATTTTTAAAATTTCTTTATTGATTAAGGTATTACATATGTGTCCTTATTCCCCCATTATCCCCCCCAACTCCCATTCATGCCCCTAACCCCCTGTTGTCTGTGTCCATTGGTTTAGGCTTATATGCATGCATATAAGTCCTTTGGTTGGTATCTCCACCTTACCCCCAGTGTCCCCTACCATCCCTCTGAGGTTTGACGTTCTGATTGATATTTCTCTGTCTCTGGATTTATTTTTGTTCATTAATTTATGTTGTTCATTATATTCCACAAATGAGTGAGATCATGAGATATTTATCTTTCTCTTTAAATACAACTTGGTTCAATTAATCTAAAAGAGCTTGTTTTAAAGAAATGAACAAAACTGATATCTCTAACCAGACTGAACATGAAAAAAAAGGACCCAAAGTACCAATTCAGAAATGAAAGAAAACATCCCTGCTGATCTTGAAGACATTAGAATGAAGGAACCTATGGCCATACATTGGATAAACTAGCGGAAATGGACAAATTTATTAACAGACACAATTTCCAAAGCTTACTCAAGGAGAGATAGGTAACATGAATAATTCTTTATTTATTTTAAAAATTGAGTTCATAGTTAAAAATCATTTTTTCCTTTTTAAAAAAAATATATATTTTATTTAATTTTTTTACAGAGAAGAAGGGAGAGGGATAGAAAGGCAGAAACATCGATCAGCTGCCTCCTGCACACCCCCACTGGGGATGTGCCGGCAACCAAGGTACATGCCCTTGACCAGAATCGAACCTGGGACCTTCCAGTGCGCAGGCCGACGCTCTGTCCACTGAGCCAAACCGGTTTCTACCAAAAACCTTTAATAAGGAATGCTCCTGGCCCAGATGGCTTCGCTGGTGAATCCTGCCAAACATTTAAAGATTTGATACCACTCCTCCGCAGGCCTTTTCTTAAATACAGAAGTGGGGGAACTATTATTTTTTTCATTTGCTTTTTAAACATCCCGTACTGTTCAGTGTTTCATGGGTGGCTGTCTTTCTATCCTTTAGACACACAGCCGCCCCCACAGGTGCCACCACACACTGTGGCCCCTCCCCCACCGCCCTCCTCCAGTCCTGAGTGCTCAGGAAGCAGCAGAGCTTTGCACGCAATGGATGCCTGACCCATGCTTATTGAGGAATAAATAAGCAATCCCCCGGCCAAACAGGAGGAGTTTTAGAATTTGTGTTTAGAAGCAGAAGTATCTGTAGGAAGGAAACCGCGCTTGGAACCCCCACAGGTGAACAAGAGACAGTAGAGTCTCCAGCGGCAGCTTAGGGGAGGACTGGGGTGTCGGCTGGGCTGGGGTGTCTGAGAGTACCAGAGAGCTCAGAGTGCTGCTCCTGCTGGATCCTTACCCTCCAAGGCCCCCCCTTGGGCCTTAAGGCTGCTTAGAGGAACCAGCAGGCCCCCCCTGGCATGGACTGGAGTACCTCGCACGCCGGCGCAGTTATTCTGGGGAAGTGGAGGAGGAGGGCTGTGTGACACATTCCTGGGGACCCCACGGCGAATTCAAGACGCGCTCTCTGCATCCGTCCGAGCGAGGGCTGCGGCCCTTTCCAGGCCTGCTTCTCTCCCGGCTTTTTCATCATCAAACGTTTATCTAAAAGTCAACGGAGAACACCCCTTTTCCTCTTGCCAGCTCTTGTTTGATCTCTTTTTGGTCAGAAGCACTTAAGGGGCAAATTCATAAAATGAGTATTGAGGGTTATTTCCTCGTGCGCGTTCAGCACAAGGCAAATACCTTGGACACAGCGTTGTTTTGGGCAGTCACATCCATGTCGCAGCATTTTATTAAGCCCTGTTCATTTTTGCTCCGGACTCAGTGAAGGCTGCTGACAGTTGATTGAAAATATGTATTATGTTAGCAGGGAAGAGTATATAAAATCACTAAATCAAATTTGCCGTGAGCATCAACTTGGAAAAATGAAGCCTGTGGACAGTCACTGAGGACAGAAGGCCAGGGCACACCCATATATCTTCTCCTCTTACGTTTGCGCTAAGTGGCGGATTCTTCTTGCCTTAAGCGTGACCGTGAAGTTTTCATCTAATCCCCTCTTCAGTGTTCAGTGGCTGCTGCTTCTTGCATCAGAGGGCCCAGAGCAGATGGCTTAGAAAGAGAAGTGTTACAAACCTTCTCGTTCTCCAAGGTGCGGGGAAATCAAAAGGGTGTTTTACAGCAAAAGTAATCAATGGGCCTCTTGGGTCTGCTTTGTGTATTTTGCTGGAGGTAGAACATTTCACTTCTGACAGGAGTCCTAGGCAGTACTTTGTTCTGTCAAAAAGCAATGCCAATCCTACATAATAAAAGGCTAATATGCAAATGGCCAAATGGTGGAATGACCGGGTCACTGTGATGCACACTGACCAGCAGGAGGCAGACACTCAATGCAGAAGCTGCCCCCTGATAGTCAGTGCGCTCCCACAGCGGGAGCACCGCTCAGCCAGAAGCTGGGTTCACAGATGGTGAGCCGCTCCTGCCTCCGTGGCAATGCTAAGGATGTCTAACTGATGTCTGACTAAGCCGTCAGTCAGACATCCCCCAGGGCTCCTGGACTGCAACAGGCCACAGGCCAGGCTGAGGGACCCCCACCCAAGTGCACAAATTTCATGCACCGGACCTCTAGTATTCACATATTGACACATTGTGAAATACCCCTTTTACTCCTGCCTTCTTCCCAGGCCACTGTCTCTCTTTTTACCTTTTTGATGTCTGATATCTCAGTGCACAGACTGCCAGGTGTAGGTGAATGAATACACGTTTGCACATCCACAGAAAGAGAAAAGCTGACCTCTCCTAACATGCTTCTTTGCTGCACTTTGGGATGGGGCAGGTACCAAGAGTTCAAAGTGGACCAGGGCTTGCAGACGGGTCTCTCACCGATGAACCAGCTCAGAGGAGAACGCGACTTCAGTGTGAATGGCTATAGGTCGGCATCACTCTGTTGAAAAGGCACTAACACATTTTTTCGTCAAGTGCAGGCTGTATTCTGAGGAGTTCCCATGCTCCACCCATGTGGTAGGTACTGAGGTTCGGGAACAGCCTCTGCCTTTAGGGCACTGGCCATTGGCTGCTGGGAGAGAGGAGAGGCAGAGGAAGCAGTGCAGTGTGGTGTGGCGTGAACTGGGATAGAGAGCTTGCACTGGATGCTGCTGGCTAGGCCTACTCCAGGTTGTGCAGGACCTCAGGCATGGATTTGTTCAGTGATCCATTCTAGAGCAACAGTTTGCTTTTACAACGTAGTACAGATCCATATGAGTTTATTGCCTTTTTGGTGAAGATCTAAATGAGGACAGAAGAAGTCCTTAGGTGTTGGTGTCCAGTCTGTGCCCTTGAGGATTCTTCTTGGCGTGCAGGCACCATTTGTTTATGCTCGTTATTGTCCACGGTGCCATCTTTGACTAATTTGGGAAGAAGATGGATTGCTACGTTACTACTCACAGCGCCATGGCTGTTGGGGGCTGTTTGTATTTGAACAACATAGAACTTGGGCTTCTGCAGAGGCAGAGTTACGGCAGTAGGTCGGAGGTACGTGTTGGTCTCAGCGCGAGGCAGATTGAAGAGACTAGGACAATAAGCGGTCATCTGATCTGAGTGACTGGGCAGAGAGCAGGGAGGTGAGGAGCTGGGAGGAAGAGGTTTTTCTGGATGAAGATGTCTAGTAGGCTCTAACATCCATCCCACTGGGAATAGAGGTTTGGGTGGCTTCCAGTTTCAGGCTGTTACCAACAGTGCTGCTGACCTTCCTGTCCATGTCTTTTGGTAAACATATGTCCCAATTCTAGGGGGATGTTTACCTGGAATTCTGGGACATCTATCTTCAGATTAGTAGTTACTGTCAATTTTCCTCGTGGTTGTACCAAGTTATAGCACTGTGACCCAATAGCATACAGTGGCTCACATTTCTCTATGTTCTCATCAATCCCTGCTACTGTTTTTCAGCCAGGCTGCGGGGTGTGCGGTGGCATTGAATTTTCCTGATGACTTGTGAAGTTGATCACCTCTTTCTGTATTTATTGATCATGTAGAGAATACCCTTGTTGAAGTTTCTGTCCAAGTCTTTTGTCCACTGTCTATTGAATTGTCTGCCTTTTTCTTGCAGGGCCTGGACTTTTGAATTTCAAATCTCAGTCTTCTTCTTCTCTGACTCCAGGCGCGCACTGTAGAGTTAAATAAAATGTAACAAACAATAGTAGGTGAGTCAAGCAACCTGGCTGAGACCAGTCCTTTGAAACCAAGGTTAACGGATAATCTCAACTACAACGAAAACAACAACAGTCATAAAACGACTACACGGTCGAAGCTACAATTTAACATATGCTGACTCTGTATAAGACACTGTTGTTTTCTGAGGAAAAAAACACATCCTCACACAATGAAAAGAGGTAGAGGGGGGGAAGTGGATGGCTAGAAGAGATAAAAACAACCACATTTGTTCCTAGGAAAACTGAACGCTACATATGAATGTACACAAAAGAGAATATGTGATTATTTAAATCTCAATGTTAATTTTAAAAATGACTCTGAGGAGAAAACAGAGAAACAGCATCATGTAAGTTTTAAAGTAATGAATGAACTCGTGTTGTCCCCAATTTACTAATTATCTTCTTGCATCATAGCTTAATTGTTTGCTAATGAATGCCTTGCCATTTTCAAATACTGATTAATTGCATTAAAAAATTCATAATTTTCTGACTTCTTTGTGTAGATTGATTTAGATACACAGACTCCAGTTACACATTCTGGGTGGGGCACCCCAAAAATCTAATAAGGACATTGTTAATGAAACTATTACCCAATCCACGCTAATTCTGGGAAGAGATGCAGGAACGAATTACAAACTCAGTGAGTGAAAAACAACCCCCCTATGTTTACATGATTACTGTTGCATTTTTTTATGTTAAAAGCTAATCAACAAAGGGACAAAATACCTTGTTTTATAACTTCTTCCAGTTCTAAAACATTGTATGTGCTGTGTTTTGCTCATTGCACTGGTATGTCATCACTGCTGAAGGGCCATGCTACTTTGTAGTTACACACATATCTCCTCCTCGTTATATAAAAGCACTTTAAAAATATTTTTATTAAATTCTGACAAGAAGGTAGAGGGAGAGAGAGATAGAAACATCAATGATGGGAAAGAATCATTGATCAGCTGCCTCCTGCATGCTCGCTACTGGGGATCGAGCCCACAACCTGGGCATGCGCCCTGATTGGGAATGGAACCGTGGTTCATAGGACAGTGCTCAACCACTGAGCATACCACTTGGGCTGAAAGCATTTTTTAAAATTGAAAAAACCCACCAACATGGCATTTTAAGAACCTGGCTTTTTATCCTATAATCTGTCTGAGTGGGAACCACGTATAGGAGCTTATCCTTCAACCTTTAGAGGGTCCCAGCAGTCTGAAGGGTAGGGACTAGGTAACCCACACTTTCCCTGATTTTGAAATGAGGCTGAGCACCTTAGGAACACAGGCTCCGACTTTGTGGGCTCTGCACACATTCTGACCTTGGCCTTGACCTCATTAGCACATGGTGCAAATCACCAAATTCCCATTACTGAGAAGCTAATTGATTGACTGATGCTGATTTACCTGGTGTTGCTCATTGGTGGCCTCAGGATGGAATTTGTTGACCCTCTGGAGAGGAAAAGAACTCCTGAAACCAGATGACCTTTTTTTCTCTCTTTGACAGTATCACCGTCTATCCCAGAGAGCACAGCTGAGTACTCTTTGAAGTTCGGCAGACACTGCTTTGAACACTTCCTCTCCATCCACTCAGCAGCAGTGTGGCCTGGGATAAGTCATTCACAGAAACTGGGCCTCAGAGGCTCTGCTTATTGATGGAAATATAAATTAGTTACTAGGTGCACAACACTTGGTACAGTGTCATGTGGTAAACGCTGAAAAAATGGTGGATGGCAATATTATTATTATTCTCATAATAACCTTGCCTTGAAATTATAGTCCCCCTGAGATTACATGGGGAAAGAGCCTGAGGCTCAGAGATCTGAACTGACTTTTGCAAGATCACACAGTCTGTCAATAACAGAACTGGGTCTAGAACCAGGTCTCCTGACTCCGGGACCAAATTCCTTCCCATCTTAGCATGTGGCTTTCTTGAGTGACACGACTGAGGTCTTCTGCAGTGAGAGAAAAACACCCAAAGCTCATGCTCTTAAAGAAAGAAGGCACATCAGACTAGTTAAATGCTAAAGCATCTGCTGAAAAGAGATGAAAAGCTGGGGTTAGATTAGACGGAAGGGAAAAGAGGTGCCTGACTGTGGGGCCCCACAAACAAGGAAGCTCAATTACAGAGTTGGGGCGATTTCAATAGCTCCTTACAGAGATAACTCATTCATTTCATGGAAATATCCACTTTACTGCCAACGGCCACCCGTGATCACAACTGATGACCTTTCTGCTGTTTTTTTTCTCTCCCCTTCTCTTTCTCAACCTCACTCTCTGTTTCTTCCTTTTGAATTTTGCTGGAGATAGCCGCCGCACTCATTTCTACATTGGTTTCTTCCCTGGGAAGAGCTGCCTGTATTTTTTCTCCCCAGTTAGACAAAGTGCACACCTTTCTTCCCGTTCCTAAGGCCCCAGCCCAACAGGAGATACACACATATGCATTTAGCCTGGGCTTCGCTCCCGAGAGGCTCTGGCTAGCACTTGAAGTTAAGGCATCGTCTGTCATGAACGCGGAAGATCAGAGACAGAGGGTAGGACAGTGATGAGCTCATGATTTAAGAGCAACGTGAAGCACCAATACTTGATTTGTAGATCTCAGGTCCCCAACATAGACATGTCAGAGAGCTGATGCCTGGGAAGCTCTGCGTGCCGAGTGTAGTAAGACAGATGATGTATTTCTAGGAGTTAACATATTAGCGACCTGTATTGTGTTTTTTTTTAGCCTTTGGAATCTCCCTTAAAACAAAGGATAAGATACGTTTCCCTCTTTCCCCAGTAGATTCCAAATGAACACAAGAGGTCCCTGGACTCTTCTACCCTCACAAGCTCCTAGTCAATTTCCAAATATGTAGATTGGGCTGGGATAATATCAACAACAGCTACTACTTTAGCTATGTGTCAATAACTTTAAGTGGCTCTGTTCTAAACACTTTGTAAAATATGAACTTAGGTCATTGGCATCACAAATTGGTGAGCGGGTACTGCTGTCATGCCCATTGTGCAGATGAAAAGTCAGAGGCGCCCAGAGGGAAAATCACGCCAAGACCACACACAGCTCAGCAGTGGGAGAAGCAGTGTGCAAGGTCAGCAGCCTGGCTCCCGGGGCTCTGCTCTGACAGATGCGGAACCCGAGACAAGCAGAGGCCAAGCAGACAGGTAAGGAGCAAAGCCAGGACTCAGAATCAGGGTTTCCCTCTGGCACCCCCACCTCTTGCTTTTGCCACCCAATCTCTCTGCTCTCATAAGCAATATGCTTCTGCTAAGTTAAAAGACCAAGTATGTCCCTCCTCTTGCCAACATTTATTTATTGCCCCATTTGTCTCTGGAGCTGAATGCACTGACCCTGGGAATTGAACTCATCACTAGATCTGGATCTGCTTCTGAGAGGTCCTAGTCTATAGAGAGACCAGGTCCAGAGAGGCTCAGCAGGAGGCAGGGCAGGCAGGCATCACCCAAGAGGCAAAAATGGAGGGCAGAGGCAATTTTGCCTGGACGAGAAGAGGGAGGAGACTTCAGAGGGGGAGATATCTCTGCTTGACTTTGAAGGATGTGGACTGTGGATGAACAGGACTGACATTTGAACAGTATTCATTTGTACAATATTCATTCATTTCTGGTATTTCTTCCCTCCCTCCTCTCCTCCCTCCCCCCCTTTAATCCAGGGCACTGCCCACTTAAACCTCAGGGAAAGGATGTAGTAACAAATAGAAGGGGAAAAGGGGTGTCCTCTTGGTGTCTGATTTTCACAATCTCTGTTCTTAAAAACAAAAAATTCCAGGAATGAGAGGTTTCCAAGGTGGCCTCCTCTCCCTAACCTAACACCTCGCTGGCTGCCACCCTAGACATACTTGCCACAAAAACGCCTTGTGCAGAGCCGGGGCTGAGGGAAGGCATAGAGAGAAAGGATAAAGGGAGAAGGCCAGGGAAGTGGAAGGAAAAGGCGTGAGACCTGAATCTGGTCACCTGGTCTGAGCTCCAGGAAGACCACACCATTCTGCAAAACCTAGGCATGGAGGAGTCATCCTTTGTTTCTGGATCAAGCTCCTTGCGGGAAAGAGCTCAGGGGGACAGCCTCTCTCTGGGGTGTGGCAGGTGGGGCCTGACACAGCTTCTTCAAGGGAGCATTCTGCCCTCAGAGTAGTGTGGGAGGTGCCCACCCCACCAGGAGGGCAGAGTGTGGGATGGGAACAGTATCACTGGAGCAGATTTAAATAAGGCCTGAGAACCAGGACCAATGGGCTGAGGGATGTCAGCAAATGCCCTGCAGCCAGGTGACACACACCTCTGTCTCCCTTCTCCCACCAACGCACTGGCACTCTGTCAGACTCCTGGAACTCAAACCCCAGGGGAAGGGGAGAGCCCCAAACTAAAATGGCATTTACTTTCCAAACACCCAGGGGAGTCGGGCTGGGGGAGTGGAAACAGAGATTCAGATGTACAGTCACACGAGGACCGTCATGTTTCTTGCACAGCTGGGTTCATGGATTGACACCCACACCTGCTACAGACTGATCCCGCCCCCCATTTTCTCACTGTCGGATCATCTCCTCACTTATTGAACATGCGCTTATGAGGGCCCTCTGGCAGCCAAGGCTCGGTGCAGGTGGATGGCAGACCGCAGTCCTAATGTGAGGCTCCCCTGAGAGTAAGGTTTAAAATGGGCACAGGGGAAGGAAGCACCTTTCCTGTGAGCAGAACACCATTGCCTTGATGTTTGAACTCTCCCACTTGAAAGGTAAGCTTTGGCATTTCGAGTCTTCTGGGAGAAAACTAGCAGTTCATAGCACTCATGAAAAGAAAGCAAAGTTTCCTTCTTTGCACCTCTTGGCTGTTATTTATTAATCTATCCTCAGTGAGTGTTAACTTGCCAAATTAACAATGCGGTGGATTAATGGGGAAAGGAACACGAATGCTGAAGATGAGTGCTTGAGCTGCCAGCGCAAATGTTTTTATTGGAATCATTAACTGGGTGGCCGCTCGGACTGATAGGGCCCTGGCCGCCTTTACTTCTAGACAATATACTTCTGACGAACAGGCTGTTCATTGCGAGGCTGTTTTGGAAAACTGGTTGGCATTCCATTTAGGTTCTGTAGCTCTGATCAATATTTATTCAGTCTCACTCTGTGCACCCTGATTTCTGTGTTCACGGGGAACCACCTCGCCTGCTGCCAGCACCCCTCAATTCTAAAATTCTCTCCATCTCTAAGCACAGAACCCACTTTCTGGGTCCCAGCCACGCATGCTCCATGTCTCGGCCACCACACTGAGGCTCAGAACGTTAATGCCTCTGGATCCCCATAGGTGGACCTTGAGGTGAGGGCTTATGTAAGGGAGAGAGTACATTGGGCCCAGGAAGGAAAAAGGATGAGGGAGAGCATAGCATTCTCTAGAGTCCCACAGAGAATAACTAGGGCTCAATTACTCAGGGGAGGTCTGGAGACACCTCAGGAAATCTCTCCCCTGCAACAATTTTGAGAGAGAATTAAGTCCTAATTCCCTATGGCTTCTGTTGTCAGTGACGCGTTAAGTTCTCTTCCATACCTCTTGAATGGCATCAGTTGTGCACCATCTTTGGAAGAAGTGAGAAAGAAGTCATTCAAATTCTGTTGTGTGGTGGGGAGTCCTGGCTTGGGACATCTTGAGGGGGTTCTGATCAGGGCCAGGGGAGCTAATGTCTTTTGTCTTCCATTTCTATCAGTCACGGGCAGTAGGGGTCCAAAGTGACCTCCAAGTTGTAGCTTTAGGTTTCGTGGTGCCCTTGATGTTTCCCTAGGTGGGAATGTTTTCCTTCTGATCCCCAAGCATGAACCATGTCCTTTAGACACACAAAACCTAACGTCACAAGGAAGGATGCACACGTTTTCCAATTGGGCACTGGGCACGATGATGGGAAGGGTTCACTGCAACTTCCCCACTTGATGCTTGGACCGATGGATTTTACTTATTGGGGGCACAACAGACCATGTGATTCAAGTAGATATGTCCACCTGAAGAATGGAGCTCCAGCCCCACGGGAAATCATTTCTAACCTGGGCCTGGGCCTTACCTGCATCCTTAAGAAGCCATTTTTAAGTTCTATAAGTAAGCAGCTTTGAGATAATATAATATATGGTAAGACCAGTGGTTCCTGTTATCAAGTGTCTACTCTTGCATCTTTCTGTCATTGTTTTGCTGTAAAATGGGTCCTTTGGTCTGAAGCAATGTCACATGGGATCCTGGATGTATAAATAAGACTCTGGGATTCCTCAGATAGTGGTGATGGCTAAGGTTCTTCTGATAGAAAATTCGAATCCCTGTCCAGAACATGTGTTCATTCTGGTTCAAACAAATTATTGTGTTATTATTTTTCCTATAGTAGAAGCAATCAGTAGAAGCAACCCAAAAGCTGGTTGGTCTCCTCAAGGGATGCTACCTTGTCATGAACTCAGCATTTATCTCTGTTGACAGGCTAGATTAACCCTGTGGTGGCTTGATCAGCCTTGGGGGTAGGAGTCCATGTTATTGGGTCCATATAGAGTCTGGCTATTCTATTTCCATTCCATTCTTGGGGTCACTGTTGAAGCTCTGATGTTCCAGGACAGAGGCTGGATGGCATCTTACGGATGAATCTTCCCATCTACTTTATTGTGTAGTGTCTACTCTACAGGGGATGTCTCTGGTGGGCATTTATATGTAAAACAAAGACCCACACACTTGGTGCCTACTTCCACAGGCATCTGTATATACTCACACTCCTTTTACCAGACTTCTTTTCCTCTCTCTTCCAATCTTGCTCAGGGCCAAACTATTTGTCACTTCCTAGGAGCTCCTGTATCATTTGCCTTAGGCTACTTCTTTCTCTCCACAAAGTGAATGGCGATGTGTACTATCAAAGTTCTGCCTGGGGGAAGGTTTGTCCCCTTACCAAGGTCTTTCAGGACCACCTATTAGTGAGTAAGAAAGTCTTACCCTGAGATAAAACCATAGACACAATCATGTGTATTATTGCCTATTCTAAGTGAATGAGAACCGCTTTTAACATTACTTATAGATGGGTGTTGGAATAACTCATTAGCTATATCCATAGCTGCACACCAACCCCCGGGGTTCCTATCCTGAGAGTCTACTACCTAGGACCTAATCTAGTACCAGGAAACTTAGATTAGATTCTCCAGAAGCAGAACCGGAGGCAGAGCCAAGTGAAAGAGACTTAGTAGAAAATGTTTCTAGGAAAAACTGACAAGGAAATGGGGACATGTGACCAGAAGTTAAGGGGGCCAAAGGAAGGTATATTATCAAGCAAAGTTGTCAACTGGGTCAGCTCCCCTCAACCTTTGTGCTATAGGACCTCAGGAGACACTCTAGGTAACAGGTCAATGTGCTCTGTTGGGGACAAGGGCGTTCGTTGGAGTATTATCCTGCCACAATCAGTCAATGTCTAGGACTGCACCTGAGGTGACATGAATCCTGGCACTTCTGGCTCTTTGTGCAAGGAGACAAACAGAGTTCTGGCAGCCAGGGCAGCCCTCCCACAAGGAGATGCAGGTTCAGGCTGTGTGTGGGCTATTGGGCAGAAGCATTTTAAAGACTTCAGAGGGCACATGGGTGGAGCACCGGCAGCATCTGCCATCACCATCTCCTGAAAAGCATTTATTAGAAGGTCTGCGTACAAGTAGGGGAGCATTCCCGTAGAGGAGAGATTGTATTTGTCAGCTTTTCATTTATGTTCCCCACACCATGTCTGTTATTAGAGGTGACTACTTTTACAATAAACTTATGTGTGTACCAGTTGTTCTCTTAGTCAAATTTTGTTGCAGTGAGTAGTCCGCATGAAATTAGAGTCCTGCTTGAAATTGTCGAGGGCAGATTAAGGATGAAATTGAGCCTCATCTGCTGCCCAGTGAATTGCTAAATGAAAATAATGCTCTGAGAAAGCTATAGAGAAGGGTTGGGCATACATCTTCAAGCCCTTCTCTTCTCTCCTCTAGATTGATTGGTGTTTGGTAAACAGTGAAGATATGGCATTTCTAGGTGAGTAAAATTCTTATGTTGTAAATATTGGATCCAAAGGATCTCTTTTGTTATGTAAAAACCATGTTTGTAATGTGAAGACAGTACCTCTTGTATTTCTTAAGTCTCACCTGAGGATATATTTTTATTCATTTTAGAGAGAGAGGGAGGGAGAGAGCGAGAGAAGCATTGATATGAGAGAGAAACATCCATTAGTTGCCTCCCATCTGCACCCTGCCTGGGGCTCAGACCCGCAACCTAGGTATGTATCCTGATTGGGAATCGAACCCACAACCTTTAGGTGTACAGGATGAAGCTCCAACCATCTGAGCCTCCTGGCCAGGGCCGGTACCTCTTGTATTTGAGTTTTAATTTAAATAGCATGTTGCCTTAAAAGAGAGCTACACCAATATTCCAAAAGTGTAAAAGGAAGAGATTTCAGCCTACTCGTTTGATTGAGACTTTGGGTATAAGTGAGTCGTCTTTCTAGCGAATGGGAAGTGTGCTTACACTATGCATTGCTGTATCTCTGGCTTATATGTATCTGACTATCTTGGTTCCCTTGTTGGGGAACAAACACAAATAAAGGGACATTCAGTGGAATGCTGATGATTGAGTATCAATTTGCACCAACCCATGTTTCTTCTTTTATTTTATTTTGGTGCTTAAATAAGCACTGGGGTAGAAATTTCAAATACCATATCTTCGTGCTGGATAAAGGAGGTTTTCATTCTGAGCTGGCTCAGTGAGTGGTCTCTTGGGTTGAAGCAAAACCATCTGCTACTTCTGTCTTGATTTTCACAGTCGAATGTACACCTTGCTACATAAATATAATCTATGCATGTATTCTTAATAAAATGACACCCTATTTATTTAATGGAAATTCAGAAGGTGACAGGTAAATGGCCAGTCACATGACCAAAAGAGGGTTTTTCATTTGGTCTAAAGCTCTTTTTTCTTGTCTAGAACTTGGCTTTTAAATTTATTTATAAAGAAATGTAATGAAATTGATTTTTTCTTCTAATCCAGAAGCAGAAAATGGAAGGTATCAATGATTACTTTTTTAAAAAAGTAGTTATCCCTTGCTATTTCGCTCTCTTTAACTTCCTTCTCAGATATTTAAAAATCACACAAAGACACACTCATACCATAAACTGTAGAAGAAAAACAATGAGAAAGATTTATTCTGTTGAAAAGCATACTTTCCCCTCACACGAAGCTTTTTACCAGTATTTTGCAGGCAGTATACATATTATTGGCAAGAATATTTTTTTTACTAATTACATAATTTTTCATTTAAGATCATTATTTGAAATTATGATTTTATCTATGTGGCAATTGGAAAAGGTATTTTAATGTGTGAGATGATATACTTGACTAATATATTCTCTTGGGTTATTTCTAGATTAGATGACTAGATTTTGATCACTTATATAAATGAACAATATAAATGACCAGGAAATTTCATTTGAACTTTTGTTCTCTCCCCCAAAGTTTTCTAGCTCCAATAGCATTACTTAGATCCCTAGTTTATAGCCAACATCACACCAACACATTTAATAAAATAAAGATAAATAAAAATCCCTAGTTTAACTCTACATGGGAAAACTCTTTCAAAATAATTTATTCTCACTCTATTTATTTCTAGCCCTTCCCAGTAGCTCTTTTTGATAGTTCTCAGAAGTTCTCATGTACCCTGAAAACACGAGGTTATTCTTAGTATATTAACAGTTATTATCATGGGAGAAGAATGATTTTAATATTAATAAAAATAAGTTCCACTCACTGCTGGAATAAATTAGTTTATTTTTAAACGATGGTTCAATGATTGATATTTATAGCATGTTAATTTTTTTTTAAAGGCAGCTCTGTGTGGAGTCAGGCAGTTTTTGGTCTCTTTGTCTACCCTTCAGCATAAAAACTCAGAAATCATTCTGCCCAGCAATTGGAAATACAATCTCCTAAACCTAAACAATAACCCCAAGCACCAATGGTCTAGCATGCTTTGCTGAGTCAAAGCACTTAACAAGAATTAACAAATAAAATCTTCCAAAGACTCCCCTGAGGTAGGTAAATGTTTTCTGGCGCATTGTTTTCGAGACTATATTTCAGCTCCCTTGCCAAAGCTAAAAGGTCACTGTTGCTGATGCCAGGAGTGCCAAGAACCTGCTTGCTAATCCGGTTTTTAGCGGGTTGCCTCGAGAGCTTGATATAAACTATGCCTAGTTTCGCATTTGGTTCGAATTAACAATGAAATTTCTTGACCCGTTTAAATTATGTTATAGTTGATAGAATTGTAGAGTTGGAAAGATCCTTCCGAGTGATCTAGTTCAAATCCCTTATTTTATAGCTGCTGAAAAACGGAAGCTCAGGGATGGAAACCCTGCTCAGGTCTCAGTCTTGCCAGCAAATGGGCTGGTCGGCAAAGGGCTGCCAGCCATGGCTTCATCTGGAAACAGCCCAGCAGGTCAACAGGCTTTCCAAGAGATGGCATGAGCTTGGTAGAGCAGGGAGTAAGACAGGAAAAGGGAGAGAGAGGCTATTTTATAAAGGGAAGGAATTCGAAGGGTTTTGTTCTGCTTTGTTTCTGAACAAGCTTCTTTCTGTGCTAAATGACACCGTGCCTAACAAAGCCCATGTTCTGTTTCTTAGAAAAATGCCTCGGCTCGGAGCCTTCCCCACAGTCCTCCTTAAACACCCAAAACGGGCTGGGAAGACTCGCTTAAAAGGATTTTTGTAATATTTCCCCTGAAAAGGCAAGGGTGGTAGGAGGCAAGAGAAAGGGAGAGGCTGTGAGGGGGGACTCTGAGCGCAGATGGAGCAAAGAAGGGACACATCCACATGAGGAGAGTGCTGCTTCCCAAATATGGCATGCGCTGTGCGGCCTGCGGGTCACACCCTCTGCAACCCAAGCAGCGCTTTGAAAGTCCCCCTGTCTTTCTGATTATATATATATATATGTTATTGCTTTCAGAGAGGAACACAGAGGGAGAGATAGAAACATCGATGATGGAAGAGAATCATTGCCCTAGACAGTTTGGTTCAGTGAATAGAGAGCATCAGCTTGCGGACTGAAGGGTCCCTGGTTCCATTCCAGTCAAGGACACAGGCCTGGGTTGCAGGCCCGATCCCTGGTGGGGGCCATGCGGGAGGCAGCCGATCAATAATCCTCTCTCATCACTGATGTTTCTGTCTCTCTCTCCCTCTCCTTTCTGCTCTGAAATCAATAAAAATATACCTTAAAAAAAGGAAGAGGAAGGAAGGAAGGAAGGAAGGAAGGAAGGAAGGAAGGAAGGAAGGAAGGAAGGAAGGAAATCATTAATTGGCTGGGGATTGAGCCCAAACCTGGGCATTTGACTAACCAGAATCAAACCTGGGTCATAGGTTGACGCTCAACCACACAGCCATGCCAACCGGGCCTGCAATGGTATTTTAAGCAACATCCAAACTTCTGAACTCCCTCTCATCCAGTTGCCTACTTGAAAGACCTATTTCAATGTCTACTAAGCGTTTCAAAAGTAACATGTTTAAAACTCACTTTTCATCTCGGAAACCTTCTTCTCTCAATGTCCTTCCAAAACCAGGAAATGACAATCCATTCTTCTAGATACTTAGGCCAGAAATCTTGCAGTTATCCTTAAGTCTTCTCTTTTCACACATCATATCCAATTTAATACGGATTCCTATTGATCCAGACCCTCATTCCTGAGGGGTCTTGAGCCTCTGGTTACCTTGCTCCTCTCAGACTATAGCTGCTGTCTTGTTTGCTCATTTACTGTGAACACTGGGAGGAAGCACACCGAGAGTGGCCTCCATGAATGGTTTGCCAAACACATCCTTTCTACATCATACAATGAGTAAACTTGCCTCCTGCTGGTAACCGTGCCTCCATCCTTCGAGTCTTATTTTGTTGATCAATTAATTTTGTTAATTAGATTCTATACATAAGTTAAATCATGTGATATTTGTCTTTCTCAGATTGGCTTATTTATCTTAGCATAATATTCTCCAGGTCCATCCATGCTGTCCCAAAAGGTAAGACATTTTTCTTTTTTACAGCTGCATAGTTTTCCATGGTGTAAATGTCCCATAGCTTTTTTATCCACTCATCTACTGAAGGGCACTTGGTCTGTTTCCAAAACTTAGCTATTCTAAATAATGAACATAGGGGTGCTTATATTCTTTCTGATTGGTGTTTTGAGGTTGTTAGTAGATATTCGCAGAAGTGGGGTCACTGGGTCAAATGGAAGTTCCATTTTTAACTTTTTAAAAATATATTTTATTGATTTTTTTTTTTTTACAGAGAGGAAGGGAGAGGGATAGAAAGTCAGAAACATTAATGGCTGCGCTCTTGCACACCCCCTACTGGGGATGTGCCTGCAGCCAAGGTACATGCCCTTGACCGCAATCGAACCTGGGACCTTTCAGTCTGCAAGCTGATGCTCTCTTCACTGAGCCAAACTGGTTTCAGCCATTTAAAATTTTTTTTTTAAGGAACTCCATACTGTCTTCCATAGTGGCTGCACCAATCTGCATTCCTATCAGTAGTGAACTCGTGTTCCCTTTTCTCCACATCCCTGCCAGCACTTGGCTGTTTGTTGATTTTTTGATAATAGCTATTCAGACAGGTATGAGCTGATATCTCAATGTGGTTTTAATTTGCATTTCTCTGATGATTAGTGACTTTGAGCATTTTTTTCATATGTCTCTTGGCCATTTGTATGTCCTCTTTGGAGAAATTTCTATTCAAGTCTTCTGCCCATTTTTTAATTGGATTGTTTATCTTCCTTTTGGTGACTTGTATTTTGGATAATAACCCCTTATCAGATGTATCATTGGAAAATATTTTCTCCCATACAGTGGGTTCTCTTTTCATTTTGATTGTGGTTACTTTTGTTGTGCAGAAGCTTTTTTTTTTTTTTTTGATGTCCCATTAGTTTATCTTCTCCTTAGTTTCATTTGCCCTAGGCTATGTGCCTATAAACATATTGCTATGTGAGATGTCTGAGAGTTCACTGCCTATGTTGTACTCTAAGATTTTTATGGTTTTGTGCCTTACATTTAAGTCTTTTATCCATCTTGAGTTTATTCTCATGGATGGTAGAAGTTGGTGGCCTAGTTTCATCTTTTTGCATGTGTCTGTCCAGTTTTCCCAGCACTATTTGTTGCAGAGATTATCTATACTCCATTGTATGTTCTTGCCTCCTTTGTCAAATATTAATTGATTGTAATGGTATAGGTCAATTCCTGGGATCTCTGTTCTGTCCATTGGTTTATATGCCAGTTCTTATGCCAGTATCAGGCTGTTTTGGTTATAATGGCTTTGCAATATGGTTTGATATCCAGTATTGTGATCCCTCCTACTTTGTTATTCTTTCTCAAGATTGCTGCAACTATTCAGGGTCTTTTATGGTTCTATATAAATTTTGAAGTACTTGTTCTAGCCCTGTGAAGTATGCCATTGGTATCTTAATGGGATTGTATTGAATGTATAGATTTTTTGGGTACTATAAACATTTTAATGGTGTTAATCCTTCCAATCCATGAATATGGTATAGACTTTTTATTTTTGTATCTTCCTGTATTTCTTTTTTCAATGTCCTATAGTTTCCCAAGTAAAGGTCTTTTACCTCCTTGTTAACTTTACTCCTAGGTATCTTATTTTTGTTGTTGTTGCAATAGTACATGGGATTGCTTTTTAATTTCTTTTTCTGAGAGTTCATTATTGGTATATAAAAATGCCATCAATTTTTGGATGTTGATTTTGTATCCTGCTATCTTGCTGAATTCATTTATTAAGTTTAGCTGTTTCCTGTGTAGAATCTACAATAAGCAATGAAAGGATATTTGGATGCATTGATTGATCATAATTCAAACACCCTAGAGAATAAGTTCTTGAACAGTCTATTCAATAACTGATTCTAGTAGTTTGTTTTTTCTAGGGATTAGTCTATGCTTGCTAGTGCCCAGTCTCTAAAATTCTAACTCATTGTGGATCTAGAAACAAGTAGAGTGTTACTTTATTTTATTTCAAGTATTTTGTAAAAAAAATCATTTATATGATTATTAGACATTTTGATGTCTAGTATTAGTGCAGATTATTCTCCCTCTCTCTCCTTTTCATCATCCCAGCCAAGTGGGTGCTATTAAAAGGCTTCCCACCATCCTGCAGTTAGCTCCTGTCACAGCCCAACCCAATTTTCACCAGTGGGATTTTTATCTTGTCATGCCGACTTCATAAAAGGAAAGAGATGGAAGCCATCGCTTATTGGAATATTGAAACATGATGCATCACAATACTGGTTGTAAATAAGCAATTTAATTTTTTTCTTTTACATCCGGGTGAACACATTCAGCAAAGCACGGATTATTTCCATGTTGTTCAGAAATAGCAGTGGTAAGCCTAGCACTCACAGGAGGATTCATTCTCCAAGGGTATAGAGACATAAACATATAGCTAAGCAGTGGTCTTGAGGAATTCTTCCAAATGAGCACATAACAAACAATTTGTATTCTATTGTTGTTTGTGTGTAGAAATCATTATTAGCTCTTATTGACATTTGACTTATGAGATGAATGTGAGGGTGATTACAATTCTGGAAGATTTGGGTAGCACTTTATGTGAAACTAAGCAGTTAATTAACTAGGACATTTGATATATGAAAAAGCTCAGCAGGTTACACATTTTATAAAATGTCATTCCTGGAAAAAAAATGATTATTTATAAAATTCTGAAAAATTTAGTTTCACCTAGCATTTCTTCCCAAGTTCTGGAGCAACTTAATGTTATTTGGTATACCAAATTGGTCTAATAGAATAACCAGCTTAGCATCATTACATTTCAACATGCTACTTATTGGTTAATACTTCTAAAAATTAGAGTTATAAATCGTGAGTGCTGTACCACTATAGTTCTGTAATTATTTTCTTCCATCTTTAATTGTTGGCTTTGGCAGGAACTCTCAGAGACATCTTCATCACCTGATCTTTGTACCTGCAGGCAGTAAGACTGTAGAGTTCCCAGTCTTGTTCCAATAGAGCAGGAGAAATTGAGTTGCTTTCTTCCTTTATTCTGACTTTAGGCCTCACGGGACTAAAATCCTCTTCAGTTAGATGAATGTCTCTTGCATACAGCTGTGAAAATTTTCACACATCAGGAGAAATCGGCAATATGTACTGCTGAAAAAAAAAAAAAAAAAACAACAACAAAATACAAAAAGCAAACACACGGTTACTGCTAAATGAAGCTTAAAGGAAACACACCCCACTGTTTGTGTAGGCAAATGAGTGAACACAGGCTCTGGGGTCCCAAACTCAACATTTTGGTGGATTATTATGCATGATTTGTCCATCCTGACAAAATGATTAACTATTTTTGCATCTGTGAATCCCCAATCCCAAGCAGATGAAAAGTAACTATAGCTATGTTGACAAATGGCTTGATTGTAAAATTCTGATACGAACAAAGGCATTATAAGGAGGAAAAATCTGTATGAAATAAATTCATGTCAGTTTTCTTATCAACCACCAGGACAACCTTCTTATTTATTTATTTATTTATTTTTTTAAGAATGATGTTTTTGTATCAGTCATTAATTGTATGTGAAGGAAAGATATTTAGTGGTAGAAATTTAGGGTGAAAGAGATAGGTAATAAGATGAGCAGGGCTCAATTTCAGGTTGGAAAAGCCTTAAATAACCCACCTCATTACCAGCAAAGTAGGTGAACATGGAAATAATTCTTTTAAAAGATTAAAAAAATTTTTAAATTAATTTCAGAGAGGGAGAGAGAGATAGAAATATCAACAATGAGAGAGAATAGTGAATCAGCTGCCTCCTGCACTCCCCACACTGTGGATCGAGCCTATAATCCAGGCATGTGCCCTGACCAGGAATCAAACAGTGACCTCCTGTTTCATAGGTCGATGCTCAACTACTGAGCCATGCCAGCTGGGCCTGGAAATGATTCTTGACTCAATCGCTAAGGCATCCTTCCAGTGTATTCTGGCTTTGAAAAATCCAGTAGGTTCTTCCTATTCTACCTTTCCCATCTCAAAGAAAATAAATATGGACTACAAAAATCTTGGCTGACATTCCTCGAAGAGAAACTGTTGAAGAGATGAATCAGTTCCTCTTATTTTTCATTGTTTGCCAAAACATCAAATCCTAGGACATTCATTTAATAGGTGATAATTAGGATAGTGTGATCCTGGGAATGTGTCTGAGTTACAAATTGTAGAAAACAGCTAAATAAACTAAAAAACTGAAAAACAAAAGAACCCTAAAGGATGAAGAAGGTGAAGGGATTGAGAAGTACACATTGGTCATTACAAAACAGTCATCGGAACATAAAGTACAGCATAGGAAATAGAGTCAGTAATCTTATAACAATTTATGGTGCCAGGTGAGGGCACTTTATCCTATATAATAAAATGCCAGTATGCAAATTGTCCCTTCACCCAGGAGTTCAACCGGAAGTTCGACCAAGGGGTGGGCCCAGCTAGCTCAACCTGATCTGCCCCGATCAGGGTAGGCCGGCCAGTCCCAACCTGTGGATGAATTTGTGCACTGGGCCTCTAATAGTATACAATTGTCAAACTACTATGCTGTATGCCTGAAACTAATGCAAAATAATATGGACTATAAACTGCAATTGAAAAGAAAATTTTAAAAAGAATCCTAAGGGAAATGACATTTATAGAGAATTAAATAGATCTTGCCTCAACAATCTTAGGTTTCATGTTTAACCCATGACACCATAACAATTTCCCCAAAATGATAGTAATAAGAACAGACATTTCACAGATTTACTTTATTCAAATGTGTGGAACAGTCCTCAGTTCTAGTTATTAGAGGACACCTAGACCAGTGTTTCCCAAAGTTCAGATGTATATGAATCACCATAAGATCTTGTGAAAAATGCTAGTTCTAAAGCAGGTGGCCTGAGAGTTTGCTTTTCTAATAAGTTCCCAGATGACCCTAATGTGGAAAGACCAAGAATGAGACTCTGACAAGCAAAGACTTAGATAACTTGGAACAATTCAGAAGAGCATCTAAGGATTGTTAATTAGCAGTTGACCCATTAGATCTGTGAGGAAAAGTAATGACTTCCAGGAAAAGTAGTAAATGTGGCAAGAGAGAGAAAAATGAATACTAAGGTGAGTGAAGCACATCTAGGGCTTGCAGCAGAGTTTTGTGTTCCACAGGCAGCATCATCACAAGCGAGTCTCCATGAAGCTTCAGGGTCTGTGTAGCATCTGGGAGAGTCAGTGGAAAGTGCCGAGTAGGAAAAAAGATTGCTCAGAGAAGCCAGTCAGTCTCCTATTGGGAGTGTGGGGTGATTTAAGAATGTCCCTTCTCAGAAAGGACGGATTTTCTTCATCACCTCTTAAAATCCTCTTCATGGTAAACATGGGCAGAATTGCCCTATCAGTTTGGTAATTTTAATAATATGTTTGTATTTAAAAATCATTTGGAAGCCAGTTCTAAGTATCAGAGCTGATAACAGACCTCACCACAACCATTGTTTGCTATGAAGTTTATTTATTCATTTTGGTTGTATTGCGGAGTCCCTGTGGGAGAAAGACATTTATTAGTTTACTTTGCTCTGCATGTGATGGTCCTTTAAGTTTCCATGCTCTTATTTCCCTGTTGGCTAACTAGAAAAAAAATAAATGCTACATGAATTTATATCATTTTAAAACATACAACTTCACAATTTATGAGTGAAAGGTACAGAAATATAGTCTCAATTTTAAAAATATATTTTATGCTTTACAGAGAGGAAGGGAGAGGGATAGAGAGTTAGAAACATCTATGAGAGAGAAACTTCGATTAGCTGCCTCCTGGCACCCCGCCCCCCCCCCCCGCCCCCGCCTGGGGATGTATCCACAACCAAGGTACATGCCCTTGACCAGAATCAAACCTGGGACCTTTCAGTCTACAGGCCAACGCTCTATCCACTGAACCAAACCAGTTAGGGAATATAGTCTCAATTTTTAAAAATTCTATAAAAAACTAGAGAGAGAGAAGTAGAGGAAGGAAGGAAGGGAGGGAGGAAGGGAGGAAGGGAGGGAGGGAGGGAGGGAGGGAGGAAGGAAAGAAGGAGGGAAGGAAGGAAGGAAGGAAGGAAGGAAGGAAGGAAGGAAGGAAGGAAGGATGAAAAGGAAAAAAAAAATGTTGAGGATGCCATTACCCAGGTATCCCAGAGACAAACATTTCAGTAAAGCTCTACCTCTTATTTAACTTCTTAATTTTAGCATATAAAATATGAGTTTTTAAGTCAAATAAAAAATAGATTTTGTTTAAAATAACTTATTTGAAAAATTAGCCAAAAGTCCCACTTGGAGAGAAAAAAACCTCACAACATTACTAATGATTGCTTAGTTGTGAGGTCTCAATGCCTGCTTACTTAAAGGGATTTGGAATCTTCCAGAATCATACTCTTCTGTGTTAAAAATAATAGCTGGAGAGTCTTTTGCCACTAGTATGTGGGTGGTAGGGGGAAGTGGAAAAAATAAAACTTCACAATGCCTTATGATTTATTAATAAGTTTCATCTTCTGTTTGGAATGTGGACCACTAATTACATGTGTGTCTAATCACTCACTGGCGGGAGGAAGAGGTTCAGCCATCAACTCAAGAGACAGACACCCTTCGTTTTTTGGAAAAGGGAAACTTTACAAGTGCCATTTCATAAGCCGTTCTCAACCCACCACATTGGCAGGCAAGCTGGCCAACAAGAGTTGTCCTTGAGACTCTCCATCTGGGCCCACTAACTTTGATTAGCAATTGAAAGCAGGTTTGTTTGTTTGTTTGTTTTGTTGTTTTTGAATGTAAGAGTTATCCACAGCTTTATGCTAATGATGATGCATGGTCTTGCTTTGCTGGGTGACATGGTCCAAAATAGCCCATTGCTATGCTATTGCCATCCCAGAGGCTGAGTTAAACAAAACAACAAAGAAACCACCCAGGATGTCTAATTGGAATCAATTAATTAAATAACTTACTCAACGGGAGTGGCAAGAAATATTCAAAGTGATGTATAGCAAGAACCTACAACCAAATTACTCTACCCAGCAAAGCTATCATTCAGAATTGAAGGTCAGATAAAGACCTTCACAGATAAGAAAAAGCTAAAGGAGTTCATCACCACCAAACCAGTATTATATGAAATGCTGAAAGGTATTCCTTAAGAAGAGGAGGAAGAAGAAAAAGGTAAAGATAAAAGTTATGAACAACAAACACTTATCAACAAGTGAATCTGAAAGTCAAGTGAATAAAAAATTCTGATGAACAGAATAAACTGGTGGATATAATAGAATCAGGGGCATAGAAAGGGAGTGGACTAACAACTATCCGATGGAAAAGGAAGTGGGGGGTGCAGAAGAGACTGGACAAAACGTACACCTATGGATGAGGTTAGTGGGGCAGAGGTAAGGGCAGAAGTAAGGGCAGAGGGTGGGATGGGAACCAGGTAGAAAGGAGATATGGGGGGGGGGGGAAGAGGAACAATTGTAATTATCTGAACAATAAAGATTTATTAAATTAAAAAAATGTGAAATCAGTGAAGTAAAGACTGCGTAGATAATGTTGGCATTTAAATTTTGTAAGGAGTCTCAACAAGTAATGTATTCTTCAGACGGGCCCGTGTTTTATGTTCATGGACCTCTAAAAGAGGTAATTTCAAAGAATATCTGTGTAGGTAGCATGAGGCACTGTGCAGATGATGTTTTGTGAAGTTGGACCCTTGAAACCTATTTGGTTTTGTGAACCAATGTCACCCAATACATTCAATTTAAAAATTAAAAAATAAATAAAAAGAATACCTGCTCAGAAACTTATACCAGCTCTTCCTTGTTGATGTTTAAAATATTATAACACACTCCATATCAGGTGCTTCAATCCCCTTTCTGAGTTACCTTCATGTTTCGTTACTGTCAAGAGGAGTTACTACTTTTATTAAAAATGTTTATTTGCTTGTTCACTCCAATTGCCAGCCATTCCTCTGGATTGCATTGAGCTGCCTTTGGCCCTGGCTTCCCATATCCTGGCTTCCTCACATATTTAGTGACTTTTACCTTATACAACTCAGGGGTTGGGTGCTCGTCCCCCTCAGCTGAAAATTCCTCTATGACTTTTTGACTCCACAGTCATCCTTTTTATTGGTAGAGTCATCCAGTCTCAGATAGAAAACAGGCTTTTCCATCCGTAGTTTAGGATCTGCAGTTAGTTGAATCTGCTGATGCAAAACCACGGATAGGACTATATTTCTGGAAAGAAATCCAGGGTAGTGGGCCTGCACAGTTCAAACCAGGGCTGCTCAAGGTCAACTGCTCTATTTTATAAAACAAGACCTCTGCCCTTGGGAACTCAGATTCTGTTGTGTGGAACATATAACTTCCTTCTTCCAAAATCAGTTACTCCCTTTTTCAAAATCCTGGTAGCCTTGTTCCTCAAAAGTCTTTCACGATCAACTCCAACCAATGGACTATTGAATGGCAGAGTTGTTTCCTTTTGTATTTGGCATGGAAGGAACAAAGATTGGCATATAGTAAGTGTCCTATTCAATGTCTGTAAAATGAGTGAATGATTCTATCTAATCCAGTCAACCTCCGAGATGTCTGTAGAGATACACTTATAATAACCTAAATGTCTTTGGAGCTTTCAGATTGGACATTGTTTCATGTACCTTATCTCACGGGCTCCTCGTTATTTTTCTGAATTGGCAGGTGAAGCAGTCCTAGGCACCCAGATGATGAGAAACATCAGCACGACTAAGGAACTTGCTCAGGCTCGCAAGCTGTTGTGCGAGGAAGCCGGGCCCTTAAAGCCTCCTATTTCCACCGTCACCTGCCTTACTTGTGAAACTGTGTTCATCATGTTCATTGTTTCCTCTCCTCCAACCTGTGTTTTTCACATTTTATTCTTCAGAATTACCTGAGTGAGGGCTGGGATCTTGTTAAAACAGATTTGAGGCCCTGGTTTTCTCAGTAGTTAGAGTGTCAACTCACAGACCGAAGGGCCTCAGGTTCAATTTCAGTCAAAGGCTTATACGTGGGTTGCAGGATTGATCCCGGACCCCACTGGGTGCGTCCGGGAGGCAACCAATTAATATGTCTCTCACATCGATGGTTCTCTCCTTCTCTACCTCTTCCTTCCACTCTATCTAAAAATCAGTGGGAAAATACCCTAGGGTAAGGATTAACAACACAACCACAACAAAACAAACAAACGGACAAAAACAGAAACAGATTTTGGACTCCAGCTCTAGAGTTTCTGATTCAAGTAGGTCTGGAGTGGAGTAGGGCGCGATAATTTTCATTTTAAACAAGTTCCCAGGTATCTTTGTGCTTTGAGAAGCATCATGCTGGGACTCTCAACTCTGTAGGAGCAGCATTGCTCGCTCTTCCCTCAGTCAGTGGTCCTGGCGCTGTCACTGTCAGTGCTTGGTTGTGTCACCTTTAACAAGGAGCGCACTGTCCGGGAGTGTTTCTTCCTTCTGGGACCAAGTCTCACTTGTTTCATGGCACAGGTCCGAACAACTGTGTGGGCTCCTCTCCTACTTATTTAGTAAGCGTCTCTCAACTTGTTTTCAACAAGTGTCTTCCAAGAACCACATGCACTGGCATCATCGGGGTGCCTAATAGAAGTACTCATTCCTGGGACCACTAAGTCAGACTCTGCGGGGCTGGGGCCTAGTAATGAGTCGCTGAACAAGCGAGTCGCTGACATGCCCGAGTTACAAACCTCTGCATTAAAGCCATTTTAACATCCCCTTTTCACTTGTATTTCTTCCTAGAGGAAAAATTCCAGCTCCTTTAAGTTTCCCTCCTAACGTCCATTTTCCAGATTTTCTCTGAACCTGCTCCAACTTGTTTGAGTAGCAGGGGGTGGATTTTTAGGCATATTTTCAAAGAGTTCTTCAGCATGCCGTTCCCATGTGTGGGTTTCTGCCCAGTATTTACAGAGAAGTTTTTTAATAGGCAGTGTTTTGGAAAGTGACTACTAAAGATGTGAAATGGCAAGGAAAATGAAAAAGTTGCTTTAACTTTCACATAAGACTTCCTTGAATTTTATATTTAATCTTCAGCATAAAACTTGGTTCTTCATCATTATTATCTTAAATGAACCCAACTCTGCAAACTCTACTTAAAAGCATTGTATTTATTTATTTACTTTAGATCTCAAAGTCCTCTAAGTCCCCTTCTTCATCGACTATGCTTTTATGAATTTTATTTTGAAAAATAACAGTTTCAGGGAATATATTTTTTTTATTATTTGAGAATAGACCATTAGTCATTGGGCTAAATCCATGAGTTTGTTTGTTTTTTCAAGTCAGTATTTTCAAGAGTGCCTTCTCAGTTCAGGAAACTGTTTTGTTTTTTTTTAAGTGTCCTGGGAATTCTGGAGCCAACATATTGACAAATCTTTCATTGGTCTGGAGTGGCTGATCTGAACAGGGCTTACGCCTTGAAAGTAAACTTGTTTTGATTTGTGTCAATAATAAGTATCATCATCTTCTTAGGCCACCCAGGAGTTCATGGACCTAGCAGAGGGCTGGTAGAACCCTCTTACTGTAACTAACACTGACCCTCTTCTACATCGTAGGACCAGTGCAATGACATTGGAGCCACGTAGGTAATCCAGGATAATCTCCACAAGGTCATATGATTAGCAACTGTAATTCCTTTAGGAACCATAATAGTCCTTTACCTTGTAATGTAACATCGTCATGGGCTTCAGGCAGTGGGATGTGAACCTCTGTTAAGGGGCCATTATCCTGTCTACCCTAGATTTCATCAGAGAAATAGCTAATAATGATCAGTCAAATCTCCAAGTGTGGCCCCTCTATCAGCAGCATCAACATCGTCTGGGTCCTTGTTGGGTTCTGCCCTGGGTCTACTGAACCAGAAATGTTAGCTCTGGGGCCTGGAGATCTGTATTTTACCAAACCCTCCAGGAAATCTAATGCCCACCAATGTTTGAGAATCATTGTTTTAAATAGTATCATAAGGAACCAGAACATATAGTCAAGCAAACACTCTATTTGGACCTAGTACTGTCAGGTGGTAAAAAACTTTACATTTAAAAACAAACAAACAAAAAACAACAACAACAACAACAACCTTCCTGTTTCCTTGATTTTGGAAGCAGGAAGTTATAAGTTCCACACAACAGAATCTCAGGGTCAGAATTTGAGGTTTCAGGAACCTGCAGGACCTGGAGGTGCCCTGTGGGCCTGTGAGGACGAGTGCAGAGAGCAGTGCCTGACATTTCCATCTTCTCAAGTCCACATTGACCTCGGTGGCTTGATTTTATTATTTACTTACTAGTGGCCCAGTGCACGAAATTTGTGCACATTAAAAGGGTATTAATTAGAGGAAATAATTTAATATTGCTATTTGCACTTTCTCTATAATAGAAGTATCAGAGACTAAAGAAAATTAGTAAAATGTATATGAAAACCTTCCTCCTGTCAGAGTCTGGGTCGCACCATAGGACCCAGAGTCAAGTCCCCACTTACTCACATGTGCCTCAAAATCACGTGAGACCCAGACCCAGCCACCCCGTGCATTGGGGTGGAGCCAGACCCCACCAGTCCCACCCTTGTCAAGCCCCACAAGGCAGGGGGCGTCTTTGGGTCTCCTGGCCCAGCACCAGGATGGGGCGGGGGCCTGAAGTCCCCCATCAAGTCCCACCAGGTGGGAGACATAACCTGAGATCCCCTGTCAAGCCCCGCTGGGTAGGGACCATGGCCTGAGGTTCCCCGTCAAGCCCTACCAGGCAGAGGAGCACAGCCTCAGGTCCCCCGGCCCAGCACCAGGTCCCCTGTCAATCCCCACTGGCATAGGGGTGCAAGCTCAGGTCCCCTGTGAAACCCTGCTGGGTGGGGGGCACAGCCTGAGGTCCCCTGTCAAGCCCAGCCAGGCAGGAGGGGCACAGCCTCAGGTCCCCTGGCCTGGTGCTGGAGCAGAGGGTATGGTCTGAGGCCCCCCATCCTGGTGCCAGGGTAGGGGTGTGGCTTGAGGTCCCCTGTCAAGCCCTGCCAGGTGGGGGCACAGCCTGAGGTCCGCTGTCAAGCCCTGAGGGTGGAGAGAACAGTCTGAGGTCCCCTAACCCAGCACCAGGATGGGAAGGGCACCTTGAGGTCCCCTGTCAAGCCCTGCCAGGTTAGGAGTGTGGCCTGTAGTCCCCTGTCAAGCTGCACCAGGTGGGAGGCACAGCCTGAGGTCCCCCAGCCTGGAGCTGGGGCAGGGGGAGCAACCTGAGGTACCCTAGCCCAGCACCAGGGTGGGAAGCACACCTTGACAGGTTCCCTGTCAAGCCCTGCCAGGTGGGGGGCATGGCCTGCAGTGCCCTGTAAAGCCCTGCTTGGCAAGGGGAGCAGCCGGAGGTCCCCTAGCCCAGCACCAGGATGGGAAGTACACTTTGAGGTCCCCCATCAAGCCCCACTGGGTGGAGGACATGGCCTCAGGTCATGGCCTGGTTCCAGGGTGGGGGTTGAGGCCTGAGGTCCCTGTCAAGCCCCTCTGGATTGGGGGAGGGTGTAGGCCTCCCGTCCCGCACGCTACGGCCACCCCCCCCCACTGGCCTCCCATCCTGCTGCCACGACCACCTCACACTCTCCGTGAGCAGGTATGCATAGGGAAGGCTGGGCCAGGATAATTGGGACGAGGTAATAGGGGGCCAGCATCCTGGGTGAGCTGGGCCTCCCAGCCTCTCTGCTTCAGCTCCGAGCACCCCAGACCTAAGGAGTAGTGCTTTCACAGAGGCCTGGCAGGCACTGGATATGGCGATGCCTTAAAAACAGAAGCCCCCTTTAACTGGCTGGAAGTGCGTTGGGAAGTTATGGTCTGGGAAGCAGCCCAACATCAGGGCTGAAATAAGACCTTGGGCAGCCTCCGGAGGGGGCAAACCAACAGTAGAAGGCATCTTTGAAACAAAGACATTTGAATGTACAGTGGATATTAGGTGATATTAAGGAATTACCTTAACTTTTCAAGGTGTGACAATGGCTGAATATTTACTTCTTTTTTAAAGATACTCATCAGAGGATATTTAAGTGGGAAACAACTTGCTTTGAAAGTATGGCGCTGTCCTGGCCCAGCCCTCCCCGCACCACAGACGCCTCAAGGACCAAGCCTCTCCCTCGCTAGGCCCTGGAAAGCGCTGTGCACAGAAGCGAGGTCCATGCTTGCTGCTGCCCACCTGTTCCGCCTACCCAGTGCCTGGCCACTTGCGTGAAGCATTTCCCTGCCATGGCCACGCCCCGGCCACGCCCCCACTCCTGATTGGCTGGCAGCGTGGAAGGTAAAGTAATTTGCATGTCTCTCTCTCTCTCTCTCTCTCTCTCTCTCTCTCTCTCTCTCTCTCTCTCTCTCTCTTGGAATTACCTGCACCCAGCATATTTATTGAATCTGCCTTTTTAAATATTTTATTTTATTTTTTTTGCAGTATAACTTAGATTTAATAGTAGTACGTTTTCCTTTTTCCCCCATTGTCCTTCCCCCATCATCCCCTACCCCCCAGCACATGTCCCCACCTCCCCCCCTGCCCCAGTGTCTTGCCTCCATTGGTTATGCTCATATGCATGCATACAAGTCCTTCGGTTGATCTCCCACAGCATCTGCCCCCCACCACCCCCCGCCTTCCTCCTATAGCTTGACAGTCTGTTCAATGCCTCCCTGCCTCTATATCAATCACTCTCCCCTGTTTCTTTTCTTCAAAAATATCTTGCATCTGCATACTAGAAATAAATGTATAAGAACAAAAATGTTTAAGTCTCAGTTTCAATGTCCAACTGTTCTGAGTTCCAGTTTCAATGTCAAATAGTTCTTTATGTGTACATGTCAGCAATGGTATCCAGATGGTGGACACATGGTGGCAACTCCTCCTAGTCAATTATTCTTATGAAATATGAACTGTTTGGGTCCCTTCCTCATCAGTCCCATCATGGTAAGCCTTGTGCACAGATATGCATGCACTGGCTCCTATTGTTTTTTCTCTCCCATCTTTCACCTGTGATTTTCCCAAAGTATTGCTCTTACCAGGTTACTCCCCGGCTCAGGTGCGTACTGCAAACACTTATTGCTCCTTGCAATACTCTGTCTAGTGTTCTCTGTGCTTTACTTTTGTTTTACCCTCAAAAAAGCTGCTTTCGTCATCTCCCTTGCAAAATCTGTTCACTGCGGTGATACCTGTTGCTCATACTCAGTTTCTCCTCTGAGTCTTTGCTTATACTGTATGTGAGACAACCTTACTTGTGAAAGAAAATACTTGAAAGTTCAGTTAAAAACTATATATGCTTAATATGCTTTATTAGGTAGGTCTCTTTGATTATAAGCTTGAGAAATCCAATAAGCTTAGGCCAAAAAAGTAAATTATTATTGTATGGAATCCAAGTATAATTTCCACAACTACACTGTGGGAAGACAAGGATTCAGCAGAGTCATGGGAACCACTGGACCCAGAGACCAGACACACATCAGGACCCACTCCATGTCTCATCACTGCTTTTCTGGGCCTTCCGATTTCACACTGTCTCCCTGGAGACTTGGTCCTTTCACATCTAGGGCCCTTTGCCCATAGCTCTTCCCAAGAGGGAGGCTGACTTCCTTTTAAGGACTCTGATTGGTCCAGCTAAGAGTAGGTGTTCACTCCTGTTCTGTGTAACTGTCTTGGCAGAAGGGTAATGTAGAAGATGGAAGTTCTCATAGTAGCTGTGCGCGTGCGCGTGCGTGCACGCGCGCGTGTTTGTGTGTGTGTGTGTGTGTGTGTGTGTGTGTGTGTGTGTGTGTGTGTTAGGGTTAGGTAGGGTGTAGCAGGGAGTAGAGAAGGAGGAATGCTTGATGTCAATACTGTAGGTGTATTATTATTAACAAAATAATTTTGACATTTCTATGCTCTTCTGAGTTTGTCATCATGGAAGGTAATGCCATCTTCACACATGTCCTTTGGTATTAATGAGAGAGATGCTTTGCTGACTTGATGGCCTACTGACATGACTAGATAAACATGTTATCCTATTATAACTCTGCTGGCAAGGGATTCATGTGAGAGAGTAATATAATTATTACTTATCTTCTGGGTGTAACTATAGTATTCAGAAGAGTGTCCTCATTGTAATATTCATAGTAGTGTCACACAGGTTAAACTTAAGGTTTTAACTGTTTTGAAATATACTTCTGCAATAAAATAACATGTGATGTCATCGTCTATGTGCACCAGCTGTTATGTCCAAGCTGCTGCTGAACACCAAGTAGCCCACCAGTAATACTCCATGACAGCATTTTAATAACTAGATCAGCTCTGTTTTAGATAATGTCTTTTGGTACAATGATTATTACAAAGAACAAGAAGGATAATTATAGACTCATTCAAATATGTATTCTCCAAAATGGAGTCACATTCATTAGATAGAGACAGTTGATTCTAGTCACATATTGACTTCCATTTCACTTTGTGATAACCCTTTCATCTTGATGAGACTTTTCAAATTTAGGAAAATATTCATTACATTTGCATCTGTCAGAATTAAAGAGAAAACAAAAGAAATGCAGGCAACACATTCAGACTTCAGGTTGCTAATAGCCCTGTGGGTTTCTCTACCTGTACATTTAATAACTGAAATGAAATGTTAGTACTTAACAGTTGGAATCCTCTATGATTTTGGTTCTCACTAGATAAGCTGCTGACACAGCATGAGAGCTTGTAAAAGATAAAAAGATCCTCTCTGGTCTGAGCTAAGATGCCCTCTCCTACTGCTTTGCTTTACATATGTCTGTGTGAGGCTAAACATCTGGTAGACCACTTATTTGTGAATGAGGGCAATTATCCATGGCACAGGTGCGTTATCCCCTGAAAGATCTTATTTCATTCTAATATAGACATGTCTGCAAATAATTTATGAGGTGCACTTATTTTATAGTCATTTATCCCCCGGAGAATGATTGCTAATCTACTTTTCTTCCTTTTTGTTTTCCCTCCCTCCCTCCGTCCCTCCCTTCCTTCCTTCCTTCCTTCCTTCCTTCCTTCCTTCCTTCCTTCCTTCCTTCCTTCCTTCCTTCCTTCCTTCCTTCTTTCCTTCCTTCCTTCTTTCCTTCCTATGTGGTTGAGTTGTGACATCTTTTAGCTAGGATGTGGTATATTTTATGAATATATTAGTGCTAAATAAGATACGGATCTTTCCCTATAAACCTTAGAAGAGATGCTGTAATTTCCAAAGTAATCTATTTCAAGACCATACTGTCCTTATAGGCAGTAGATTTTTGGTAGCACTTCCATTTTGGTAGCACTTCTCTCTCTATTGATGTCAGTGGTAGATATAGAAGTCAGCATCATACTTCTTTTTTCAGATGTGCAGATTCTATTAGCTTCCCTCTTGTTCTGCTGTTTCTTTTGTGCAAAGCTTGGGTCTGTGGACACCTCCTTGAAAGTCAAGGAGCTTCTAATTCTTTGAAAATAGCAAGTTATCATTTGCATTTTACATGTTTGCAAATAATTAATATAGCTTATTAACAGATGTGGCAAGACTTTGGACTTATTCCCTACCAGGCAGCATTCTTTTTAAAGTCCATTCTGAGTTATTTGAAATGAAAGGCAATGGAATTTTTTCTCTTTACTCAGGCTGTATTGTTCTATATAGAGTATCTCCTATAGATATTTATTCATTGAGATATTTAACTATAAAGTGGAACAGAAATGATGGGTCAACATCAGTGTTTAATTTGTCAGATTATTTTGGAGAAATCATTTATGCTCTTTGAATTCAGCCAACTGGTTAAGCAGATGCCCCTGGGAAACACAGGCCTGGGTTTGAGTCCCGCCTCTGTCCAATCACACATTATGTGACCTCTCTTAAACTTAACTTTTCTAAGAAAATAAGGATAGAAATCATGTTAATGTATGATAAATTGTCTAAAATGCTTATCACAGTGCTTTAGAGAGGAAAGAATTACTATTATTTAGTGCTCATTACCGATTAGTAAACACAAAATTAGTAATACTTGCCCTGCCCATCTCAGAGGTTATTGTCGACATCAAATGGTGATGTACCTATGAAATTCTATATAAATTTAAAATACTATTTTGATATTTTGTAAGCTATAACTACCCTCTGTAAAAGAACCCTGCTTTTAGTGGTGCCAAATTTTTGGAAATTCTTTCTTGTTCACCGTTGTATCCATAGCACTTAGCATAGTGCCAGGCACACAGAGGGGCTCCAGAACTTTGTGTTGAATACAGTTATTGTGTAGCTTACTTAACCCTTTTTTGAAGCTTGAAACAAATTCTAGTCCTTCCTTCTACCGGTGAGGTTTTTAAATATCCCTTTGTTGGGAGCAACTGGGAAAAATAGAGGTTACATTCCATTTTTGAGGGTCTGGAGAAGAAGTCACATGGGATGGAACATAGTATCTTTAAAGGTGAAGCAGACACAGAAATGTGATTTCACCTTACTTTATCCCTCTATCATTTGGTGTTGAGTGGATTCGAGGAACTCAGTGAAAACAGGTGGAGAACCTACTGGGGCTGAGTGATAAGCCGGGCAGGAGATCTGGCCGAATTAGAGTTAGGGTAGAAAGGCTGTGCCATGTTAAAAACTAAGAAAATGCATGACTGATTTTAAAGACTATTCCTCTCACTTTTATTTCCCTCTCAAAAGAGAGAATAAATAGAGCACTAAAAGAAAAGTTATGGCAAGATCAAGAGAAGGCGGGTGGAGGGGGGTGGGGAGAAAACTAATTTTTTTTAATAGCCAAAGAATAATACCAGCTTTATTTTTTGCAGCAAATTTAGTTTAAACATGTTGACTATTTGGTATCTTATGAGCCTAGAATATTCTTCCAGAAAATTTACTCACACATCTTCCTGTAACCTTTTTCTACCAAGTCACAGTTGTGTCTCCTGTGATATGTATCTGGAGTGACAGGATGTCGGTTTCTGGTGTTTATTTTAGGCAATGTTTCAGTTCTTGAATGAAGATATCATTGGAAACCTGTCTACTTTAAGTTAAACAGCAATGCTGATAAAATAATCTAGTGGTTCTCAACATGAGTTGGGTATCATATTTGCTTGTGATATTTCTGAAAAAAAAAATGACACAGACCTTTATATTCAGTAATTGGGGAGCTTAGGGTGAAGGAGGCTGGGGATGAATGATTTGTATTTTGAAAAATTCTGATGCAGATGATTTTTTAAAATCCTCACTGAAGATATGCTTTCATTGCTTTTTAGAGAGAGAGAAAGAGAGAGAGAGAGAGAGAGAGAGAGAGAGAGAGAGAGAGAGAGAGAGATCATTGTACACATCCAGACAGGGGATTGAACCCACAGCCGTTTGGTGTACACAATGATGCACCAACCAAGTGCACCAGTTAGCCAGGGCAATGCAGGTGATTTTGATTGCAGAAACCCCCAATTTGGTTCAACCTCCTGTTTTTACAAAGGAGGAATTTTGAGGGAAGAGAAGGGAAGTGGTTTTTTTTAAGAGTGTCCTGTCCAGTGACTGAACATTTGCCAGTGCTCCAAGCTAAGGGATAGAAAATGCCCAGAACAGCCATGTGCATTAATAAGGACACTTGAGAGATTTTGCACCTGATCAAGACCAGAGCCCCAAGTAGATAATGAGTCCTTTGCTCTCCCTCCCTCCCTCCTTCTTTTCTCCCCCCGCCTCCCTCCCTCAGATCTCCCACGGGGCATGTGACAGCATTGCTAGAATAGGTAGGAGCTCAAGCATAGTGAGAGAGAAATTAATGCCTCACCTGCCGGAAACAAATGCAAGAAATGGCGAGGCTCTCCTATCTCCTTACGTAACCTGTGTCCTATTAGTTGGGGCTTTGGGTGCAAACCTAAATATTAGTTATCTTCCTCCCATTAATTATTGTCACACAGATTTAAAGGGTCAGAGACTTGGAAGTTAATGCTTCATGCAGTGTGGGAAAAGGAGCACTCTGCCCTTTGCTGCTGTTTTTCTTTCTGGCTGACTGCAGACCAGTTGTCCGGGCCCCCTCTCAGCGGGCTGGCAAAATGCTCATTTGCATAGGGCAGCAGTTCTGGTGTTGGGAAGAGGCAGCATCCAGCTCGCTCTTGGTTTCAGGTGAGCACACGGACCCCAGAACTTACACCAGGTCAGCGCATCTGGTGTGTTTCACACCTGTTCTTTCTTCGTACACACAGGAGACATCTGTGTTCCTGCTCTATGACCACCCTGAGTGTCTCTTGTGGCAAACAGCTTTCTTTTCTACAGACAAACTAAAGCCAGCCCCAAGTTTTTTTTGTGTGTCTTTTTGGTTTGTTTTTTGTTTTTTAGCTTGGAGTCATGTGACATGGTATGGGGTTGAGAGGTAAAACACCAAGGTTCTAGCCTGAGCTAGCTTGAGCCTTAAGCGTGTTGATTAAGCTTTCAGAGTTTGGGGCCCATCAGAAACTGGGCACGGTAATAGCTACTTGGCTTATCACAGGCGTTAAATGGGAATTTTGAAGTTGACATGGTCAAGCAAGTCATTACCATTTATTGCCATAAAAATCTGTATCCAGTCTTGACCATCCCCATCATTGATTGCTGCTTTCCATAGGGGCTGAATTCTGCCATTGAACTCATTGGGGAAAATCATGCTTTGTGGAATCTTTTTAAAAAATCAAGCCCAAACGAAAGGGTACACTTGAAAGGAAGCGTTGAGGAGCTAGTTTTTAACAGGTGGTGAGATCTTAGGAAGACACCACCCGCACGTGGCCAGGCCCGCAGGGAAGCCTCACCTGGCAGCCGGACAGGGGGAGCCGTGGCTGGATGTGCTCACCTGGCAGCCGGACAGGTGGAGAGGCAGCGGGAGGGCAACACCATTGGCTCTGATGCTTGACATTAATCACATTCCTATGGAAATTCTGCAATCTTTACAGCATGCTCCTGGAAGGAAACTGTCAAACTCTATTGGATGCTCACTCGCACTTTATTTAAGGATACAATAAATAAGTACAACCATCAAGTGTTTTTGCCCAGCAGCATGCCGAAGCAGAATGTAAGAAATAGGAAGTTTATTATGGTAGCCAACCCTTGAGCCTTCTGTAACGTTTTGAGGGCATCGGCCTCAAAAATTTTTGAGGTGAGAAAAATTTTTGCTGGAAAAATACTGGCCAGTATACACCCTGTTTCCTTCTCCAACTGCAGCTCTTAGTTGCAGATCTGAGTTTAATTTCTCTCCAGAAGCACTGGAGGGTGTTGCTGCTAGAATAGGGATTTGACTTCTTTGCTTATTGAAGGAGCCAACTGATAGCCATTCATAAAATGATGGAATAATGTGCTCAGGCAATGCGATTCCATGGCTTGTTCCTATACCCTTTGGGTTACACCTCTTTTCCATAGAATAAAGGTGGGTTCTCTTGAAGATGATGGAGTTTGGCTGGTAAATATTAATAAGAACTTATTCATGAAGGAAGGAATGCATAGTGTTTCTGTTGCTTGCTTCCCAATGTCCCTACTGTGGGTAGGATTCTACTCCAATATTCATGACTTGCTAGTGAGTGCCAAGTCTTTAGCTGGTGGTCTCAGCTTTTCTTTGCAGTTTAACAATATCAGCAAAGATCTGGCTCCTTCAGTCCCTCCTTTATGCCATACTCAGTAAGTTAATGCTATCTTCCCCCATAATCTGAAGACAAGTTACAACTCCAAGCATCATTATAAAGCAGGAAACAGGGTTAAAGGAAGGGAGGCCTTCCTTTTCTCCCATTTCTTATGTCATGGAAGAAAATCATTTCCAGAATTCTCTCAAGGCTACTTTGGCTTAGATCTCATTGACCAGAATGGGATCACATGTCTATATCAGCAGTCACTGGCAAAGGGGAATGGGTTTCTCATGGTTGCCTTCCCTGTCGTGATTCTTACTAGGGTTAGGCAAATTCTCTCTCCCATAATAAAATTGGGGTTCAAAAAGAAGAAGTAGGACATGATTACCATCACTTTCTATGGTATTTCTTGAAGGCAGCACCTACATCGTATTACTTAGTTATCCTTAGCATCTAGCATAGTGCTTGGTCCATTGTAGAGCCTCAAGAAATCCTATATTTTAGAGGTTATATACAAATTGACTCTCATTTCCATACTCAAGATGGCCGCCACCATGTGGACACAAGGTGACCACCACAAGATGGCCAGCAGGGGAAGGCAAGTGTGGCGATCAGGCCAGCAGGGGAGGACAGTTGGTGATCAGGCCTGCATGGGAGGACAGTTGGGAGGGACCAGGCCAGCAGGGGAGGACAACTGGGGAGACCAGGCCTGCAGGGGAGAGCAGTTAAGGGCAATCAGGCTGGCAGGGGAGCAGTTAAGCATCAATCAGGCTGGCAGAGGAGTGGTTATGGGGTGATCAGGCTGGCAGGAAGAAGCAGTTAGGGACAATCAGGAAGGCAGGCAGGCGAGCAGTTAGGAGCTAGCAGTCTTGGATTGTGAGAGGGATGTTCAACTGCCCATTTAGGGGTCGCTGCTTGTAGAGGATGCAGGCTGAGCTGAGGGACACACCCCTTCATGCACTAATTTATGCACCAGGCCTCTGGTCTATAATAATAAAAGGATAATATGCTAATTAGACCTGCCCTCCTTCCGACGACCTTCCAGATGAAGCTGGGGCTATAGCCTCGTCTACAGCTGCAAGGGAGGGATCCAGGCAGCCACTGTGGGTGCGAAGGCCTACTCTTGCCTGAATTTTATGCATGGAGCCTCTAGTTATTAAATAAATGGTAAATGGGTGGATCCAGAGAGCCAATACATAACTAAGAATTGATCCCAGTAATAGTGGCATTTATTGAGAAATTAACATATTCCAGATAAACAATAAATGTAATTTCTAATTCTTATAGCCACTAACTAAGATGGGTTTTAATATCTTCATTTTATTTATCGATAAACTAAGGCAAAGAGAATTTGAGGAACTTGCTTGAGGTCATAAACCTAGAAAGTGGCAAGCCAGTGTGGTTTCAAATCCAGTTTCTTCTTCATACCAGTGTCCCTCCATGTGGGGGCATGGTTTTGGGCTCCCCTTAGCTTGCCTGATACGGTAATTTTATTTACTGTCCTCAAGGAATAAAGAATCTCTGATAGAAAATGAAGTCTTTAGCTTGTATCTTCCCTAAACATCCATATCTGTAAATGAATCAAATTGAATGGGAATGCAGCAGGCAGAAGTGAAATATAGGCAATACATCAGTTTCTGAGTTATTTTTTTTAAAACTGATTTTCTAACCTGTTCAACTTAGTTATTAAGTTTTGAGACTTTGAAAAGTAAGCTACTTACGTTAGTTTCCTTAATTGTAAAATGAGGAAGATAATCGGATCTATTTCTCATGGGGTTATGCAGAGTTAATATTTGGTCATTCACATGTAAAGTACTTAACTCAGTGGCAGCACATTCCAAGTCCTATTTAACATGGCTGTCTCGGTCAGAACAGGGACTATGCCTTCTGAGATCACCATTGTAGCCTTAGCATAACCTCACCAGAGAGCCCCGAGAGTGCCTATAGTAAGTGCACAGCAAACAAGATGAATGGGTGAAGACAGAGACAGCCACTTTAACAAAAATTTCATTTTGTGGTCCCCCACCCCCAGTGACTCTTATAGTCTATCCATAGTACATAACGAAAGGCATGGCTGGCTTTTGTAACTTGGGCACGCAAGATTTTAATGTCCATCCAGGCTATTTGAAAACCTACTTAAATCTTTAAGTTTTGCCCTGATTCTGATGGACATCAGGACTTGAATCCCAATAGGCTTCCAGCCCATGTAGACAGTCATCTTTGAATCTTTCCAAAGGTCCCAATGTGCTTTTCTTTATTTTAACAGATTTATTACATTTGTCTTACTTAGTGAAACTCTTCATTTTCTCTTCTCCTATTAGAGAGCCCCAAATTTGTACTTGCTAATTGGTTGGCCTTCAGGAATTTATTGAATTTCTCGGCAGGACTTTTGGTGAAGTAGGATAGATATTTTAAGTGTTTTCAACCACTTTATCTTTGGCCTCATTTTTATATATATGGTTTCTATCTACAGACCCTTCAAACTCTTGTAATAGGAAATAGGCAAACCAAACACATCAATCAGCTGGTGGGAAGGCATTGGGCTATTGGTTCATATGTTGAGTTGTTCATTTATTCATAGATTTTTTATCTATGGCAAATATACTAGTCTCTAGCAGTAGGTCATTATGACATTATAATGACTGACACAGGAAAGGGTGTTAACTGAACCTTGATAGGACAAGATCCAGGGGTCAGAAGATAGAAACCTTGACAGGACAAGTAAAACCTGGAGGAGTAGGAGGGCAGAGTAGGAAAGAAAAGGAGAAGGAGACTGAGAAGAAAACGGCTAATAGATGAGAGTAAAATGAAAATACACAAGTAAAACCTTTAGAAACATCCTTTTAAAATGTCAGCCAGTATAGATAAGGTTTTCTTCCACTGGCAATAATGCGTGTGAAATGCATTATTCAGAAAAGACAATATCACCAAAGTCAATATGTATGGTGACAACTTTGCCTGTTGCAGAAGGAAAAAAAAAAAAACAACTAGCGACATGGATGTGCTTCAAGTAAATGAAAGTGAATCCAGTTCATAATCAAGTAAAAATGTTATGGGTGCAGAGCCAGGGAATATTCTTATAGTGGGCTTTTTTCAGCACCCTAAATTTAACCAGATGGAACGCTTTTTAAAGCACCACCCTATTCAAACTTTGGAAGTGAAGAATTTGTCTTTTAATGGTAAATTTGCATTCCGTCAAAAGATGGAACACATCATCCTCAGCTTACTTAATTCCCAGAGATAAATTGTAATGTAATTTGCTTTACTTTGTGAGCTATGCAGAATACCTGGATTTCTGAAACATTATTTCAGACGTGATCCTGCAGAGGTACACAAACAACATGGGTTGAGGCACATTAAAAATGCAAGCTCCATTCTTGGTATATTGAAAACCATGCAACCACAAATTCTTGTTGGTTTTAATATGAATATCCTATTTCACAAGCCCAAAATAGTGAGGTTAGAGAGAGAATACTCACTACCCCGAATATGGAAAAATTAATGCAGCTGAATTATTAGGGAGAATCTAGTTGCCGAAATGCAAATGGGTCAACAGCGAGCTAACACAATCCAACAGGGAACCGTGGGTTCTGTCGAAAGTTGTTGGCTTGGACGTAGTCCCACGTGCTACTGAAATAGCATCTTGATTTTCTGATGGCTTCGGCAAGTGGAAGCAACAGTGGTGGAATTAGTGCCCCTGCGGCTCTAATCTCTATACAGTGGGTTGTGCATTCATCAGTCAGGCTGATTCAGACATCTGTTGGTGCTTAGAATAAACAGTCAACAAGTATTTACTGAATGTCAACTATGTACCCAGCACTGCGGTAGGCCCTGGGACTGTGAGAGGTGGTAGATACAAAGAGATCAAAGACACTTGCTTATTCTTGTGGAATTATCAAGCCCAGCCAAGGATGCAGTTGTGGAAACAGAGCATCATATTGTGCTGGAGGCTTTACTTGAGATCTGCACACAGTGCTCAGAGGGTCAGGGAAGGCAGCTAGGCTTGCTTTTGGGGTAAATGAGGGCAAGTTCACAAGTATTTAGAATATTGCTGGGCCAAGGAGGAGGAGAAAGGAAAAGCATTCAGGCAAAAGAAGAGTATTTCTAATGCCTAGGAGGTTTGATCAATCACCTGGGAATGGCGGGTGAGTTGGTGTGCCTCAGGGGTCGGCAAACTCATTAGTCAGCAGAGCCAAATATCAACAGTACAACCATTGCAGTTTCTTTCGGGAGCCAAAACTTTTAAACTTAAATTTCTCCTAATGCCATGTCTTCTAAATAGACTCACCCAAGCTGTGGTATTTTGTGGAAGAGCCACACTCAAGGGGCCAAAGAGCTGCACGTGGATCGAGAGCTGCAGTTTGCTGACCATGGGTGTGGCTGGGTCAGAGTGTGTGAGCAGGATATTATTATTACTTTTGAGCCTCAAGATAATCCCAGGAAATGAATGGACAGTGTGACCTCTACTTGACAGATGAGGAACCAGAGGCTCAGGGAGGTTAAGCAACTTAACCAGCATGACCCAACTTGGGATCATTTTCACAGCTTTCATTTTCTAACCTTGAGTAGTAGCTCTGTAGATAAGAGCACACCTGAATTTTGGTTCATGATATTAAAATGTTAATGTGGGAGAAAAGATGAAGTCTTAATAAAAGTAATGCTAACCATGGTAAACTTTCGACTACTTGAGAGTGAATTACTCATTACATATGAGCCTGTCTCCCGCCATCCGGCACAGTTCTGTTTGCCTACTGTTGTCAGACATTGACCTTGCTTGGGATACATCGAGATGAGAGGCTTCCTTCTGAGATTGCTTGAGATGTAAGTGGTCCACTTAAACTTAAATCCATTTGAATGCTTTACTATAATGTATTTATGCACCTTAAAAGGAATTTTATCCTGTGACATGCGAGAAAGAACCTGAGAGATGGGCAAGGGCTCCTGGCCTGGGGAATTCCTCACAGAGAAGAGGAGAGGATGAAGGATGGTTCAGTGCATAAAAGAAGTGAAACACAGAAGTCTTTTGATTTATCATCTAGGTAATGGAGTCAGAAAACAAAGCCCAGGGAGAGAAATATAGTCAAAAGGATATGAATTATAATGAACACTTAAGTGGAGTAATGGGGTTAAGGGTGGAGAGGAGGCAAAAGGAAGAAAGTATGAGGAGAATGGGTTTTATTATGTGGTTATGTGGGAAGAAAGAAATCATGGAAGAAAGTTAACAACCTGTTTAGAAAGAAGAGAATAGAAGGCTCGATTCCCGGAATAGGCCACCCCAGACTCACACGGTAGGTGTTGACCCTTGGAAGTCAACAAGGCAGTCAAATTCTGCTCTGCTACTGAGAGGTCTTTAAATTTAGACTGGAAAATGTAATGAGCTAATTTACATATAAAAATTACCTGAGCACTCTAAAGTTAAAATGACAATATTTTTAGATTTTTCTACTGTTTTGAATTATTCCACTTGGTTTTATTTGTATTGATATTTGACAGTTGATTTTGTAATAAATTGCTCCATTGGGTAATTCACCAGTTGTATACTTTAATTTTTTCACAAAAATATATAATTATGTACCTCCAGTTGTAAGACTAAAGAGAAAATTCAAAGATACTTTAGAAGAGACACATTTTTTATATGGATTTCTGAATCAAGATAAGAGATTTACTAAATAGCAATAATAAACATACTATTCTTACACTATGAAACAAATAATATAGAAATAATTTGCTAATGAGATTCCCCATTTATATAATATATAGTTATAAAACACTATCCCAAGATTGATAATTTCATCAAATTGCCATTTACATGTTGTATAATCACTAAAATAAGAGCAATAAAGCAAAAGAGAAAAATTCAACACTATTTAGAAGACAAAAATTCTTTGTGTATTTCTGGAATATTTCAGTAGACTTGTCATACATTAATTTCACTACGTACAATAGAATATAATATAAGCAATTAACTTTTCAAATTCAGTTTTAAATAACCTATAGCCATAAACTATTATCTTAAAAACTGTAATGCCTTACATTTGAATCATTGTATTGTCACTTAATTGCTATTAGCAATAAAACTAGAAGAGGAATAAATGAAAATTGTTTTAGTGGAGAGACAAAAATTCATCTTCCTGTGGCTCTGGATTTTCAGAAGTAGTCTGATTGGCAGCTGAGATGAACTCCAAGGGTGACGTACCATTTCTCAGTTGTGTGGAAGAAGACCAAACAAAGTTAATGGTTGCTGTAGGGACATTTCCTGCTGGTGGAGAATATGCTGGCCAGAGAAGTCCCTCAGTGAAGATGACTCCTGAGATGTTCCTCCTCTGTTTCCCCTTCCAAGAAATTTCCCCCTGGTATTCCTCGGATGGGAGGATGAGGTAGAGGACTCTGGACCAGCATTTGTGTGTAAAGGGGAGGGACAAAGTATCTGGCAGTTGAGGAGAGCTAGGACAAGCTCTGTCTTACAGAAAAATTGCTACCACAGGGTGAAGTTGGCCAGATGGGAGGACCCTGCTCCTCATGTCCTGATCCTGGGAGGATGGTACACGGTCCAAACCTGGGACTGGACCCTGTATCCTACCCCAGCCTGATTTTCCTCCTTCCTCAGGACCTGGTTGTCTAGAGGATTACCTGGTAGTCCCCTGCACCCGATATCCCTTTCCGAACATCAGGCACATTAAGGATACATTTTGAGGCATTTATATTATTCTTCAGTATCATTTTATCTCATGCATGGTTTTTCCTTTCTAAGTTTAGAAGGTTTCTATCAGATAATAACGTTAAATTTAATAATAGTGAATGGTTCTTTTGACTTTTTCTGAAAGAATCTAGGATTTTACAGGTGTCCAGCTCTTTACATGCATGGCTGATCTTTCTATCTTCATTGAAAAGATTTACTTGTATTTTTCCATAGTAAATCCTTTCTAAGTTGGATATTTAGTGAAAATTCATTTCCTCCATGCATTTCAAGAAGAAATTGAAACCACTGCTCTTTCTTTGTATCTCACTGCAGCAAAGTTCTTTCAGTTTGATGACTTTTAATCATTAACAGTATCAATTATTTTATTTTACACAACTAATTTAATGTATATTTTCTTCGTTTTCTTCAAAAGTTCTTAAGACTTTAACTCATCTGTATCAATTAGTTTTTTTACAACCCCTTTGGATTGATTTCCTGAGTCTCTGTTGTCTAATGCAGTTTCAAGTTCTTGCTATCAATGAACAGCAACCCAATATCTCATCCCAAATGCTTACCCCAACACTTGATCTTATTTTCTTCACCATTTTGATGTTTTAATATCACTTTAGACTTTTAAATTACTTTAAAATAAATACTTTTTTCCTTCTTTAGTTTTTGTAGAAACAGCTTTGTGCATCCCTGAAGATGAGAATGTTCAACTGAAGTATCTTTTAGTGCTGTCTGAAGTTATTCTTTATTCTAATAATATATTTTGAAGCAGGTTTTGCTTGTAGCTACTTGAGATTGAATGTGTTTTGATACGTCTTCTAAATTCTGAATTTTTCTTATAGTTTCATTCATTAGATTAACTTGTCAGGCATATTGAGATTTCATCTAGTTATTTTAACTTATCAATTCTATTAAACATGTAAAGAATAAGACTTTTATACAAACTGTGTCAGAAAATAAAGAAGGAAAAATATATCCCAGTTTACTTTATGAGATCAATATAAGACTGAGATCCAAACCCTTTAAAACTGAAAATTATTGATGAAAGAAACTAAAGAAAACTTAAATAAAGATGAAGATATACCATGTTCATAGATTTTAAAACTTAGGAATGGTAAGTTGTCAACTCTCCTCAAATTGATTCTTAAATTCAATGCAATTCCAATAAAAATCCCAAAGCTATTCCTTTTAGAATTTGAAAATTGATTATAAAATAGATATGATATATATGATTATAAAATAGATATAAGTATAGAATAGTTGAAAAAATTTGAAAAATAATTGAGTATGAGGACTCACAGTACTTGAATTCAAGACCTATGATAAATCTACAATGGTCAAGAAAGTGTAGTATTGGTATAAGAATGTGCAGAGACATAAATGGAACATAACAGAAAGTCTGTAATAAGACTTACATTTTAATGGTCCATGGGTTTTAATACAAGTGTCAAAGTGGTTCCATGGGAAAATGAAAAGTTTTGTTGTTGTTGTCTTTAGCAAATAATTTTGGAATAACTGCATATGCACAAGCAAAAATAGACTTTGACCTCTGTCTCACACAACACCCAAAATTAGTTCAAGGTGGGTCATGGATGTGAGCATAAAAGTTAAAACAAAAAAGCTTTTAGAGGAAAATGTAGGACAATATCTTTGTGACTTAGGGAGAGCCAAAGGCTATTTACACAGGTCAGAGAAAGCAATTACCATAAAAGGCAAATGTCAATAAAATGAGCTTCAGTGTTTGAAGTTCACCTTCTGAAGTCCTGAACTTTAACTCATCAAAACACCTCATTAAGAAAATGTAAAGGTAAGTTACATGTTGGAAGAAAACAGTCGAAATGCAAGTATCTGACAGAGGACTTGGGTCTGGAATAGCTAATGAACTTACTGGTCATATTGTAAAATGGTATAGCCACTTAGAAAACTGGAAGTTTTAAAATGAAGTTAAACAATAAGATTAGCCATTTTCAGAACTGATCCAAGAGAAATGAATACTCATGTCCACAGAAAGAATTGGACAGTACTCTCCCTAGCAACTGTATTCATTATAGCCCCAAGAGAAAAGCTACAAATGTGGATCAACTGAAGAATAGGTAGGTATCTTTCTACAAAAATTCACACAGTGGAATGAGATATTTCATACAAGAATTTTTATACAATGAAATACTAATTAGCAATAAAAAAGAAATGAGCTACTGTTTTATCTAGCAACGTGGATGAATCTCAAAAGCATTATGCTGACTGAGAGAAAACAGACACAGGGTATGTATTATACAATTCAGTGGATATGAAACTTAAGAACAGGCAAAACTAATCTCTAAGAGCAGATATCAGAAGAGTGGGTAACCGGAGGAGCGGGGTGGTGGGATGTGAGCCCAGAGAGCTTTCTGGGGTAAGGAAAAGATCTAGAACTTGATTGTTTCGGTCATATGGGTTTTTCTATTCCCTTCCAATTTTGCCTTAAAAAGTCTGGGTGGGGTACCTTAGCCAAGAGAATGGACACATTCTAAAACCCTGCAACTGCATCTGGATGATAACTTGCTTCTTAAGGATCCTCTGGCATCTTGAGAGAGCGATCGAGGAACTATTAACAGAGCTTGAGCACTCTCACTCTCAGTCTACAGGATGCTCACAGTTTCCAGCTGCTCTTTCCCTGACCACCACAGCTCCTGTCGCCAATGGTAACCAATATCGGGGCAGAGGCGGTCATGTGGGACACAGTCCCAAATTCCCTCAGATTAAGATCCTGTGGGAGTGGGTGGTAGAGGAATCAGTAGCAGAGGAGAAATGGGAGAAAATATGGCATTTAGCTTGAAGGGGGAAAAGCTGTTTGAATATTTACATAAATAGAGATTTTACTTAGAATTAAAGTAAGTTGTAAGTTGTAATGTTCATATATGGAATGTAAGTCACAAAGGATTCAGAGGTCGAGAGATACTCACCAGCAGTGAACAGTGTTTGCTATACATATGTTTCACGATTCTCTGGTATGTGATAGAACACAGGTGTTCTAACACTGTCTGTGATGTTCATGTACCTTTTACATCGGTGTATGTGTGTGCTTTGGTTTCTGGTTTGAAATCAGGCTTCAAGTGAAATAGCTTATTTTGCCTTTAGAATATCATCAACAGCCAAAAACGATTTGGCTCAGTGGATGGAGCATCGGCCTGTGGACTGAAGGGTCCCAGGTTCGATTCCGGTCAAGGGCACATACCTTGGTTGCAGGCACATCCCCAGTACGGGGTGTGCAGGAGGCAGCTGATCAATGTTTCTCTCTCATCACTGTTTCTAACTCTCTATCCCTCTCCCTTCCTCTCTGTAAAAAATCAATAAAATATATTTAAAAATAAAATAACATAAAATATCATCAACTATTTCACACACATATGATTCCATAACTTTCCAATAGGTAAAAACTACAGTCGGAAAACATTAGTAAATGCCTTGCACTGGGCAGCTACAGGAGTTGTAACTAAGGGGTACAGTGTTTTACTTTTGTCTGATAAAGTTGTTTTAAAATGGTTGTGGTGCCCTGGCTGGTTTGGCTCAGTGTGTAGAGTGACGACCTGTGGACTGAGGGGTCCCAGGTTCGATTCCGGTCACAGGGCACATGCCGGGGTTACAGGCACATCCCCAGTGGGGGTGTGTGCAAGAGGCAGCCAATTGATGATTCCCATCATTGATGTTTCTATCTCTCTCTCCCTCTGAAATCAATAAAAATAAATAGATAAATAAATAAATAAGATATAAAATGAATTGCAGTGATGGTTCCACAACTGTGAATATATATATACTAAAGACCAATGAATTTTACATTATAAGTGGGTGGATTGTAAGGTATTTGAATGATCTATTATAGTAAAAGTGTAATATGCTAATTAGACCAGACATCCTTCCAGACGACCTTCCCGATGAAACCAGGGCTGCAAGGGCTGAGGCAAGCTGCAGCGGTTGCGATGGCCACACCCCTTGTACAGAGTTCATGCATCGGGCCGCTAGTATCTTAATACAGCTGTTAAAATATCATCTTTTAGCTGCAATTAATTTTAATTGCTGTTAAACATATCAGTAAATGACAGTCCTTGCTTTTGACAATGCTGGAGTCACAGCACCAGAAAGGGCCACGGCCAGAACCCCAGATCATCCCAACTCCTGAGGCCGCGGGACAGAGCAGGCAGGGGTTAGGCTGCTTTTCCCTCCACCTGGGAAGGTGTTTGCTGCCCCTTGTAGCTTCACATCCCCCCCAAGTGTCTTTTCCCTCGGGCTCCCAGGATTGTGTGAAGTGAGCTGAGATACCCCCACCCCTGGGCCAGGCCCCCATGAAGCTGGTCATTGAGTAGTGGCAGTAGGACGACCTGTGTTTGAGATATCTCTGGCAGCTTTACATCGTACAAATGTAGGCAAATTGACTACATACTCATAGCCTCTGTTTTCAAGCCCTATTCTAAAATTTGGACATGAAAACATACAATACAGATTTTAAAAAAAAATGGAAAAAAGTATCTTCCGGTGAGGAATAACAACAATGACAAAAAAAAAAAAAAAGAGCAACCAATAAATGCATAAATAAGGGGAACAATAAATAGATATTTCTCTCTCTCTCCCTCTAAAATCAATGGAAAAAAACAAAACAAAACAAAAAGTTCATGGTGTGGCTCACAGAGGGCCAGCGGCTCACTGCATTCTGTGTCTTAATGACAGCACCTGGCGGTAGAGGTGGTCCACAAATGACTGAAGGCCACCGCGCTTTAAATTTTAAATCCTAAACAAAATGTAAAATACAATTACTCTGGGAGGGCAGTGCCTACGTTTCGTAACTCTTCATGCCGTTCACAGTGCCTTTTCCAGGCCCAGAGAGGGAGCCAAGTAGTGCGGTGAAACATCTCAGTTTGGGAGCGAGACGAGCCTGCTCTGAACACCAGCCACCCCAAACTAGCACATCACTTCATCTGGAAGCCTGTGTTCTGCATCGAATGGGGCGGCTGTCACTCAGAGCGGTGACATCTAAATCAAAGACCATGAACTGACTCGCACGAGTTCTGACATAAAGTGCACATTGAATGAATGGCAGTTCTTTGTTGTAGTTAATGGGTGAAAAATCACCATCCTGTTCAAATGTAGGTATGAATTATTCCCAAATTAAGTATTAAATTATTTAATTGGAGATGTTATAAAATTGTATTGTGAAAGACATTCTGACTGAATCAAATTTTAAATTAACAATGACAAGAAATCATAGAAAAATATACAGATTTTCTGAAAGCATACAGAAGGCCTTTCAAAACATGAAATGACAACAGATTTGTAAAGGGAAACACTGATCAATGAAAATAACTACGGATGTAAATCTGTATATGGAAAAATATACAGATATTTATATATAACCTGAAAGACTAAGTACAAATAAGGGAAAATATTTTATTGACAAAAGTCTGATATTGTAATATATAAGGACCCTCCATATCAATGAAAAGTCAAACAAAGTACATAGACAACCAGTGGGAGAATGAAAAAAGGCTAATTATATAAAATGTGTTTTTGCTAATAATTTAAAAATATTAATGTAAACTTAAGAGTTATTTTTACCTACATACATTTAGTAAAAATTAAAATCAGTGCTATCTGGAACATATTCCAAGATAAAGTATATCCTGGGTCATTAAACACATACTAACATATTTAAGAGCAGAGAAAGTTTGTTTTCTCTAACCAAATGTAATCAAATTAGAAATCAATAATAGAAAGATACCAGAAAAATTTTCAAACACTTGGAATCACTTCTAATACATTGCTAAGTAATCATAGATCAAATAGAAAGTCCCAAGGGAAATAAAAAATACATTGAATTTAAGTGAAAATACAACATATCAAAATTTGTAAGACAAAGCTATTGCAGGAATGAGATCAATATTTATCGGACCTATACATCAGAAAAGAGGAAAAGTTTCAAATCAACCAAGTCCTCAAAAACACAGAACCCAGAAAAAGAAGAGCAAAATAAACTATAAAATAAATAAAAGGAAAGAAATAATATATATAAGCAGAAATCAGCGAACTGAAATCAGAAAAGCAACAGAGAAAATCAATACAATGAAGAATTGGTTCTTCAAGATGATCAATAAAATTGACCTACATGTAGAAAGATTGACAAAGAAAAAAGAGAAGGGAATAGAAAAGGTAACAATACTGCATATCCTGCAAACATCAAAAGAATAATAAGGAAATAATATTACAAACAACTCTATATACTACATACATTTGACAACTTAGATGGAATGGATCTTAGCCTTGAAAAACAGAAACTATTACAATTCACCCATTAAGTAATGGATAATTTGAATAGCTCTATAACACTAAGAGAAATCAAATTTGTAATTTAAAAACTCTCCCAAAAGATATCTGCAGGCCCCGGTGCTTTTCCTGAAGAATTCTACCAAACATTTAAAAAAAATTAGCACCAATTTTACACAGAAACATCCAGAAAATAGAACAGAAGGGAACTCTTTCCATCTTATTTTATAAGGCCAGGATTACTCTGGTACCAAACTAGATAAAGACAATGCAACACATGAAAACCATAGTTGAATATCTTTTATGAACTCAGACACAAAAATCCTTAACAAAATATTTCCAAACAGAATCAATAATGTATAAAAAGTATTATACAACGTGACCAAGTAGGATTTTCTTTAGCAATACAAGGTTGAATTCAATATTTGAAAATTAGTCAACATAATCCACCATGTTGACAGGCTAATGAAGATAAATTTTATGATCATATGAGCTGGTGCAAAAGAAAGCATTTTTTTAAACTTTTTAATTAAATTTATTGGGGTGACATTGGTTAACAAAATTATATAGATGTTAAGTGTACAATTCTATAATACATCATCTGTATGTTATATTGTGTGTTCACCACCCCATGTCAACAAAAAAAAAGCATTTGACAGAACTCAATCATGATAAAAACTCTACGTTAATGATAAAGAGAAATGACTGCAACTTTTTACAAAGAAAATCCTACAGCTAACATTATGCTTAATGACAAAAATGATCCTAAGAAATAAGAACAAGGCCAGGATGTCTGCTCCCACCACTTTTATATTATGTAGTTTTAGAAGTTCTTCATTCATAATAGCCAAAATCTGGAACCAACTACACCAAGGCAAGGGTTAAATAAATGGTAATACATTCCTACCACGGAATACTATTCAGCAACAAAAAGGGGAAAAAACTCACTATTAATGTAACAACTTGGATGCATATCAGTATTATTAATGCTAAGTGAGAAAAGCCATTCTCCAAAAGTTACATACTGTAAGATTCCATTTATATAACCTTCTTGAAATCACAAAATTACAGAGGTGGAGAACAGATGTGTGGTTTCCTGAGGTTGATGAGGGGTGGCAGGTCAGAGATGGGTGTGGCTAGAGAAGGCAGCATGGGGAATTCTTAAGGTGACAGAAATGCTTTGTATTGTGACAATGTCTGTATCCTGGTTGTGTTATTGTCTATAGTGTTATAACATTTAACATTGTGGGAAACTGGCCAAGGGTATAGGAAAGCTCTCCCTAATTGTTTTTATAAGGACTTGTGAATCTATTATTACCTTAAAATAAAAAGTTTATTTTAAAAACCATTCAAAGTAGTAACTATTATTGAAAAGGGCATTATCATACACTGTTTTCTTTTTGGCTAACATTCTGGTTTAACATTTTAAAGAAACAGAAGATAATAACTATCATAATTTAAAAATTGCATATCTTTTGACCAGTAATTACACTTTTAGGATTCTCTCTTAAAGAAATCCCTTCATAAAAATGCTTACTTTATAACTTAAGGAATGTACTTAATGATATAAATTTTATATATATAGTTGATTAGTAGGGTACAGGTCAAACTAATTAGAGTGTTCATATAAATGAATATTCAGAGATGACCATGAATATAGTCATGGTATATTATTAAGTGAAAAAGCAAGTTCAGAGCAACAGTTTCCATTCTTGTAGTGTAAGAATCATATCTATGCTTATAGAAGTATAGGAAGACACCCCAGAGCAAATAGAAATCAAGTTGTAAACTGCTCACCATCACCCCACCCTGGGGCTGGTGAGATGAGAGACAAAAAATCTTCACTGTGTACTTCATCTCTTTCTGCGATGTTTTCCTTTTATTGGGTACTTTTACTGCCTTTATACTAATCTACATATGTAAAAGCCTGAGTGACCGTCACAACGGAAACAACCGAATGGACGACCGAACAGGCTGTGTGGGGCAACCAGGCCAGGAGAGTGGTTAGTGAGGGCTGACCAAAAGACTGAACATCAGGCTGCGTGGGGTGACCAGGTGGCAGAGGGGGCAGTTGGAGGTGATCAGGCCAGCTGGGGGAGGGGGGGCAATTAGGGGTGATCAGGCAGGCAGGCAGGTGAGCAGTTAGGAGCCAGTGGTCCCAGATTGTGAGAGGGATGTCCTGGATTGGAGAGGGTGCAGGCTGGACTGAGGGGGGACACTCCCTGCTGTGCATGAATTTCGTGCACCGGGCCTCTAGTTACGAGGTACTATCAGCAGAGGATTTTTACATTTGGAGAGGTACCTTTTTATACTTTTCACCTCATTTAATCATCAAACCTCCTCCTGAGGTAGGTCAGAATATCTGGTTTTGAAAAGAGGAAATGGATGTTCCTGGGGATGGACTAACTTCCCTGAGGACCATCTGCTGGTGAAGGTCAGAGCCCAGTTCTAGAACTCTTTGGCCCGTACTTTTCCCAGGCTGACTCTGTTGTTCCAGGGCCTGGGACTTTGCCTGCTTGCCCACATCTCTTTGCCTTGGTGGGATGACTCTTCCCTACACCCATGGTGCAGTCTGCCCATCAAGACCACGTCCTTTCGAAAGCTTGTAGAGTGGAGGTAGACCCCTCCTACTCCTTCAGCTGTCCTTCAACTGCTGCTTTACTCCAGTGGCTTGCACTGCACTTGTGATACGTTGCCTATGGCCGATCTTCAAGTGCGTACCTTGTGTGTCCCCAAGGAAGTCTTAGGTGGTGACAGAAAAGACAGAGGACAGATCCAGAATTTCTTTGCTTGTCTCCTCAGTGATGGGAAATGCAGTCCTTAGTTCAAAAGGAGCCTTACAGAAGCAGTTCAGCATCGGGCTTAACATCATCTTCTAAAGTAGCATCTCATCGCAACCCAGGAAGGACTTAGTATTCTTTTCCATTTGCTGCTGAGGAAAGCAAGAGAGGAGAATCCCAAAGGCCCCCAAATAAAAATAAAAATGGACAAGGAATCCTTGCACCCTCGCCCTGAGAGCCACGCCCCTCCAGAAATGCAGTAACATGGCTTCAACAGGCTGGCAGATCATTACAGAGAGTTGTTTGTTTGTTTGTTTTACTTAAAGATAAAATACCGTTTTGCCAGCAGCCACTTCTATGTGACATCTACTCCGGCTGAGTCTATGGGGCTGATGTTAAAGAAAGAATCGGACCCCATTGACAAGTTGTCTGACCCTGAAACCGTAAAAGTTCAGCCTTTTTTTGCTGTTTGTTAGTTTGACCTCTCACTAACATTTCTGGCTCCTGCCTGCTCCTGGTTAGGTTAACCAGCGGATGGGTTTTTCTATGCCGTTACAAGATCGAGACCAAAGTTTTGAAATCTGATCAACAATCCTCGTCTTGTTTATGATCTCTGACCACAAATGATCCGGTGCGCTGTCTTCTATTAATCATCACTCGAAGTGGGCTGGAAGGGAGTCCCTTTGCTCTACCTTCTGTGCATAGAAGGCCCCCCTTCATTTAACCCATTTAACCGTCCTGCAAGAGACTGTAGTCATCATCTCTCCTGCTGATGGGCGGCCATTGGGTGACTGTTTGCTCCCTTATTCCAGTTGGTGGGTGGCATTTACAGGGTGAGCATTCCATCCCTGGCGGTTGAGGGGTTGGGGACTGGGGAGGAGAGGTAAGCTAAGGAGGCAGCAGCTACCTCTGTGATGAGATTCCGAAATAAGCTGAAAGGACTACTGTCCTAGCAACCCTCAGAAAATACATAGAAACACATCTGTCCCTTATTTTTTCAGCTTGCTTTAATGGTGAGTCATTCAAGTTCTTAAAACCATACAATTACACATGCTAACAGCAGGGAAAAAGAGAGATAATAAAGCTGGCAGGGGCAATTTAACCAAACCATGCGTATCAGTGGTTTATATCAATAAGGGAGACTTAAGAATTCCTTTCAAGACACACACACCTCCATAGGCATACATATGTATGTATATAAATATATGTATATATACCATCTCTTGTATGTTCAGAGGAGAAAGTAAGTGGGGTATTCCATTACAGAAATGTAATACAAAATAAATGTGGGTATTGATTTAAAACAACAGACAGAATTCACTCTTGTGTGCTAGCTTATCATAACCCTGTAGTTTGGCAAACATGTTTTTTCTTCTGAGAGAATTATAAAGAAATTTAGCAGTTTAAGAACCAAAGAATAATTAAAGGTATACAAATCATTAATTTTAAGGAAATAAATAGGGCCCACAAGCTTACTATGCACACTCATGCTTACACTCACATTTTCTAAACTCCTGCTATGTGTGTGTGTGTGTGTGTGTGTGTGTGTGTGTATGAACTTTTTTTCTGAAGCCATGGTAAAAAAATTTGGAGGTTGATATACCATGGAACATTATTTTTATGCTGTATGATAAACAAATGAAGACATACTCTATAACTGTAGATATGACATCTCATAGAAAAAAGAATTTGTCATAGCACTGGGTCCTAGGCCATCCCTTTAATATATTCAATATATTTAACTTCGCAGATGTTACTAGGAGTGGCTTACTGGTGCAGAGAAAATAACCCATAATAGAGAGGCCTTTAGACTTTAACATTGATTCTTAACAGTTCTCTAACTAGGTTTTACTCAAATCATAATTTACCACAGAATTAAAAAGTGAAAGTCATGATTTTTCAATGCTTGTAAATATTTTAACATGCTTATTTTAAAATTATATTTTTGAAAAACAGTTGCTAAAACTAAAAGGTTGGGAAGTCCTTTATTTATATTTCCTCCACGGAATTTGTGTTGCCTCTGATTATAGCTCATTGTATCTTTATCTTCTCTGGCTCATCTTCCTCTTGTTGATCAGGCCATGCATGAAAGGAAGTGTTAATGCATTTCTTACCTAGGATTCTTTTCGGCATGGTTCACAGGCTCTGTATATCTATAATAATAAAAGCATAATATGCTAATTAGGTCAGACGGCCTTTCGGTCGACCCTCGAGACAAAGCCGGGGCTCTGAGGGAAGCCCAGGTCCTAGATGCCTGTGGCGACTGGAGGGAAGCCTGGGTCCCAGGTGCCGGAGGAAAGCCAGTGCCGACAGCTGAGGGGAAGGAAGTCCTACTCTTGCACGAATTTTGTGCATCAGGCCTCTAGTAAAATAATAAGAGGTATGGATAAAATGTTAAAGGATAATTTAATTCATGTCCTAAAGTTGCCATTTATCTATAATGCAAGACCCTCTATTAGTATGATAACTTGTCATGATGTAATTAATGAATGCCTTTTATGCATCAACAACATACAATTGTGTGATATTGGTCCTAGAAGTATTTGAAGGCACATTTTGTATCTGAATAAGAAAACCAGCCTAGTTTACTGTTCTTGCTCCTTTTCCCAACTGAATGTTATGTGTGGATGTGTTCTGAGAAAGGAGTTCATGCATGAATCTGAATTCAGGGCACATGAAAAATGTATCTACCCTAGAGCATCTTACCTTAAATATATTTCATTTTTTGCATATGCTGTATTTTCAATACTTCTTCATGTGGTGCGTTTAAGTAGTAGCTTTCCTTTTAAGTTGAATAGTCTTTTTGTTCATGTTTTAAGTACTTATAATTGAGACTAGAGAATATTTTCAAATGTTTTCCATAAAATTTTAAATTTATGACAGGGTAATTTAGAAATGTACTTTCAAATGATGTTTTTCTTATTATTGTGAATTTCTTACCTTAAGTTATTAATAAGTGAAGGAACTTACTAACTGGATTCCTTTGAGTGATCTGAAAGTCACCCTATGTTTTCCTTTCAAGTCCAGTATAATATGTATATCTGATTTTTTAAAATACATATTTTTATTGTTTTCAGAGAGAAAGGGAGAAGGCATTAGAAACATCAATGATGAGAGAGAATCATTGATCAGCTCCTCCTGCACACCCCACACTGGGGATTGAGCCCACAATCTGGGCATGTGCCCAGACCAGGAATTGAACCATGAAGTCCTGGTTCATAGGTCAATATTCATCCACTGAGCCATACTGGCCAAGTATGAATTTTTAGCCCAATCTTACAGCATATGCTATCTTGGGGTTTGAGACATATAACTAACTTAGCAGAATTGCTAAAAAAAAATAGCAACACAAAATAACTTGCACAAAATGGTATTTTGTGAATCCAAAGCAATAATAATGTGTGTAACAAATAACCATAGGCAGTGGGGATGGCTCTGTGTTAGGCTCGGGTCAGCAAGGCAGCTGGGCTAGCTCTGCTGCATGTATCCAACTGGAAACCTGAGGCAAGTTTTTCTCAAAAAGTGAGCTAAACAGAAGCTGAGGGGATCCAGGCCTCTTCAGGGCTGGGACACTGTCACTGTTACCCATAATCCTTTGGCCAAAGCAGGACATATGGCTGAACCTAATATCAATGTGGTGGGGGAAATTATTTGCCTAATGGGGGGTAGGGAGTGAATGGTTGCTAAACCATAATCTAATCTACCACAGAGCATATGTAGTCTTTATTTCCTCATTATAACTTGAGAATTTTTTACTTGTTCCTATTCCTGGAATTATTGTTAGGGTAACTTTGGAATTCCTGGCTCTTCCCAGATGGCCTGTCTTTCAAGTAGTGATCTCGGGTCCCAGGTTCATAGAAGAGTATGTGGCATTGCTGCCTAGAAATCTTAGCCAAAATGCCACAGGGTTTATGATATTTGTCACCTACCCATGGTTTTGCCCTTAAGACAAACTATGTCACAAACATTACACCTAACACTGGTAGATCCATTTCATATTTATACTTATAACTTGGAAAATAAAATTTGGGTTGATTTGGAATGACTTTCATAGAAATGTTATTTAAGGATGTCTTGAAAGAAGCAACAGTCTTCATTTCATCATTAAGCTATTTGCCTTTTAATATTTTGAAAAATTTCAAACTATGCACAGTATCCAAGGCCAAATCCTGGGGAGAGAGTGATATAGCTGAATATTTCTGTTTGTAATCAAAGACTTATTCCTCAAGGCCCACCTAGGCTTCATCCATGAGAGAAAGATGGACTTGGGACATGCATTGCTTGGCTTTAATCACGTTTAAGGAGCTATTGAAATTCTTTTTACCTGCAGTGTATTCATTTTCTATTGCTATGTAAAAATTAGCACAGATTTAGCCACTGAAAACAATATACACATATTTTTAATATATTTATATTTTTTACAGAGAGGAGGGGAGAGGGATAGAGTCAGAAACATTGATGAGAGAAAAACATCAATCAGCTGCCTCTTGTACATTCCCCACTGGGTATGTGCCCAAAAACAAGGTACATGCCCTTGACTGGAATCAAACCCAGGACCCGTGAGTCCGCAGGCCAATGCTCTATCCACTGAACCAAACTGGTCAGGGCAATACACACTTATTATCTCTCAGTTTTCATGTATCAGGAGTCCAGGCACAGGTTCCGGGAACTTCTGCTCAGGGTCTCCCTGGCTGCAAAGTACCAGCCGGTCTAGTGCTCTGTGCTAAGATGACTTGAAATGAGTCTTTTTCTCTTTGCATTTCCAAACTCAGGTAGTGTTGGCGGCATTCAGTTTCTTATGGTTGCAGGACTGAGGTTCCTGCTGCCTTGTTGCCTGGGGCTGCTGTCAGCTCTCAGGCACCCCTAAATTCCTCGCCTTGGGCTCCTCTCAACCCTCCTCACAACATAGCAGCTTATCTCTTCAAAGCCCACAGAGGAAGCCCTCAGGTCAGTTGCTAAACTGGAGTCTTCTATGATGTAGTGCAATCACAGGAGTGACTGCCCTGTACCCCGTCATAGACTGGAACTCGACCAAGGGTTCCTATTGAGTAGCAGAAATCAGCAGGATCTTCTCCAACAGACAGGAGGGGCTTAGACAGGGTTTCAGCCAACAGGGGCCATCTTTGAATTTTGTCTCCCACACACAATAACTCACCGATCAAAGGCCTCAAATCCAGCAATTCCACACTGAGAAAAATTGCATTTCTCTTCAGAAATCCCAGCTTATCTGTCTGGTAGCCATCATTCGTGGTCTTGAAAGCAATAGGCAATCAGTGGCTCCAGAACCAATCTAAGCTTCCTGAGGACTAATTTACATTCCTCAGAATTACTGGAGAAATCTTAGTCTGAGCCCCAGAAATATCATCAATGGTAGGATGGCATGCACGCAGGCCGCTCCTTTTAAAAAATAGAAAGAAAAGGGAAAAAAGCAATTAACAGTAACACCTAGGCTTTAAAATCATGCCCAGCTCCTGTTTGACAATCCTTCTGATAGCCCAAATACTATAAATTTAGTTGAGGATAGCAGAACAGATGGAAAAAACATATGGCTTGTAGGTAGCGTGTGGTGGTTGATATTTGTGGTACATTAGGGGAATTTAATTTATTTTGTCTCTTTCCTTATGTAACTTTATGATACTTTATCAAGTAAATTTTATAGTGCCTATTTTGACTTATCTCTATTGCAGCTCTTAAACTCTCTTTGTGACTCGAACATTACATTACAAAGGATTAGTTTCACAATTATTTCACAGCAGGCATTTAGATACTCTGGCAGGAAGACTAGTGCATTCAGGAAAACATATCTGTAGCTGTGCGGTATCATGTGGAAACCTTCAGTGGAGGTTACACGTGTAAAGGAAGCAAAATTTTAAGAAGATTAATTAAATTAAGGACTATTAAAGGAGGTCAGATGAATGAGGACTTAGATTAGACATGTATCAAAAATTCCAACAGAATCCAATAGGTCATGATTTAACATTGGTTTCTACAACATCATGTTTTCTAAAGGAAACATAGTCAACAAATAAGAGTGTAATGAGAATGCTATCTTTTGCTCCTGTTACAGAAATAAGGAAATTTTGATGTACAGAAAATGGCATAAAATCCGGCATCTCTTTGAAATTTATCTGAATTGAAATCCAACTTCCTGATGTTTGCCTATTAGCAATCTTGTTATTTTCTTAAAACATAGCTCATTATTTTTAAAAGACCTTTCAAACATAAAGGACAAGATGATAAAAGAACATCTCTCTTTAAGGAGACTTGGGCAATTCAATATCAATTAAATAAGTACGTGTGACAATTCCTATTACTGTTGGCTCTCTAATAGCATGTCTACACTGAGGCCATATTAACACAAAAATTGAACTCTTCTCAATATTTTTTCTAAGACTCATTCTTGGCATGACTCTTTTCCCTTTGCCGTACCCCTACACCCACACATTGTGTATTTCTGGTTACCTTAAGTAAAAGAAGAATTTGCTTTGAATCTCGTCTATATTACTTTTCCTTAAATAGTTAAATTTTACGGGTTCTCCATTTTGAATTCTGCACCCTCCCCCTCTCCCCATATACACACCACTAGAGTGGAGAAAAGATGTACTAGACTGTCTCATTCTCCCATAGAATTTCCATTTACTATTGTTATATATTATTCATTTATTGTATACTCTTATTCCCTAAAACAAATATGTGAAATGATGTATTTAGGAAAATTTTAAATTCCAATTAAAATATGTTCAGTTTTTACTAGTTGATCATGCTTATTTTGAATTATTAGCAAAAGAACCAAACATATTTTCACCTTCTTTAAACTCTATCCTATATAATAAAAGAGAAACATGAAAATTTGACCATACATTTGCTCCTGGTTGGCTATGCTACCAGCCAATCAGGATCAGGGGCAGGGCCAAGTGGCTTGAGCGCCGGGCCCATGGGGTGGAGATGAAACAGTGGTGGTGGCGAGCGCCCAGCCCCCGGGTGCTGTGAGGGGAAGCAGCGGCATCAGCAGCAGTGGTGGCGGTTGGCAGGGAGCACCTGGTCCCCGGGGCCAGGTGGTCACAGGCAGCCGGGCCTGAGCTGAGCAGGGTGATGGCTGGGTGCCCAAGGCCTAAAGCCTCTATTGGGGCTTTAGGCCTTGAGCAGGCTGGGGGTGAGCCATCAGTTGGACATCCCCTGAGGGCTCCCAGTATGTGAGAGGGGGCAGGTTGGGCTGAGGGACCTGAATTTTGTGCACTGGGCCTCTAGTAATTTAATAATAGCTTATTTAATCCTACTTATAGGTAAGTGGTGTACATTAATAACAGTAAGACTGGCTTGCTTTTTTATTGTGAAATAAACCTGTCACAAAATTTAAGTAAACTTGAGAATTACAGAGTACTTTGGCTCAAAACTTGACAGTAGTCTGTATTATGTAAATGCTGACAGTTCGCCCCTTCCAGTGTAGACATTTTATCTTAAGAAATGTTATGTTCCACTACGTCTTGATGGGTTTCACGGTGGCTTCAAGTTCAGGTAAATGAATAGAGTCCATTGTTTTGGGAAGAAGTTCTGTAGTGTTTAATCCTTGCTTTTGAAAGGTGTTCTTTAGACTCATTTCCTTTCAGCTTCCACTGTGATCCATTTCCTCCTGTCAGTAAAGATGAACAGGTTAATAATATCTAGAAGATAATATTCCAATCACTCTTAGGCTTCTGAAAATTGTGCATTAAGTCCAGTTTCTTTAACCTCCTTAACCTATTTACTAGTATAAAGTGGTATTCCAACTGGGTCAAAGAAATGAGTGCTACTTACCTCACTGACAGAGGCACACCGAGATCCTTACACAGCCCTGTTGGGAGAAATGCCTAAACTGGCTCATTTGTGTTCCTGAAGTTTTCATCATCTCATGTTTTTCCCTGGGAAACATAATGCCACCAAGTATTCTTATTTGCTGAGCTCAGCTACTTCCTTCTCCACCGGTTCCATTGTGGCCGAGACCAACCAGTTTCCCGAAGGAAGCTGGGTCCTCTGTGGCTGTGAGGACAATAGACCACGCTGCTCGATTTGCTCTTGGAAGAGAACTACAAAGGATGTATCCTCAGTCTTGTGCTTTGGGCTAAGATCACTTGAAATGTGTCTTTTTCTCTTGGTGCTTATGTTACAAATTTAAATTCTTCATTCATCTCAAGTTGCTTTTGCTTTTTTGAAGATAACTTTTACATTCGAAAAAAAAACACCTTTTTGAATATATAGATTATTTATATGATTGCAAACAAACAAAATATATTCATAAAAATCTCCCTTTTTATTAAAAAGACTATGTCACATCTGGCACTCTAGAATTTACCATTTTTATTAGTTTTGGGTTTACCCTGACATTGTCACTTTTCTGTTCTCTTTTTATTTTTTTTTTCAAATGTAATGAAATATGTGTATATGTATACACTTTTATCTATCCCTTCCATATACATACACACTCATATATATGCACCTATTTGTACACATGCAAATAGTATATATATCCAAACGCATGTTTTATGTATATTAAATATATATACCTTTAATACATATCTATGTGTGTGTGTATATATATATGTGTGTGTGTGTGTGTGTGTGTGTGCACGCGTGTGTGTGTGTGTATTCTAGAGGCCCGGTGCATGAAGATTCATGCAATAGGCTTTCCTGCCCCTGGCTGCCAGGACCAGTTTTCCTCTGGAGCCTGGGACCCAGGCCTTCCCTCTGGCTGTTGCCTTCTGTATTTGCTTTGGCTGCTGGAGGCTTCACTCCAGCCGGAGCCTTCAGTCTTCTCTGCTCCGGCTGGAGTGCCACGCTGCCACTGCTTCATCTCCGCCCCTAAAGGTGGGTGCTCGCCGCTGCCGCTGCCGCCTTGTCTCCGAGCCCGGGGCCAGGCGCTCGCCACCACCACCACCACTGCAGCTTTGTCTCAGCCCTCAGGGCTGGGTGCTCGTGCAGCTTGGCCCTGCCCCCTGCTCCTGATTGGCTGGTAGCATAGCCAATCAGGAGCCAAGGTACGCTCATATTTGCATGTTACTCTTTTATTAGATAGGATACGTGTGTGTGTGTGTGTGTGTATGTATTTCTATACTTTGGTCTCTTTCACTTTACAAGCCTAAGACTCACCAGGTCTCATAATTATGGTGCTCTCATCATTCCTTTATGGAGCTGCATAATCCTCCTCTGTGATGATGTGCCATATTTTGCTCAACTAGCTTCTATCAATGGGAATTAAGATAATTTCCTGTATTTTGCTATTATAGACAATCCTGCAATAAATACTGTAAATATTATAAATATAGATTCAATGTTTTGAAGCCCGTAAACTCTAGGATGTTTCCACTGAGTAAATCCATTGATTTTTTTTTTTAAAGCTGATCACTTTCATGAATATTTGGTATTATTCTATTTATGTGTAAAATTCAGATACCTTGTCCTTGCATTTTTTCATCTTCCCTACATATCACACACATCTTGGGGTCATAAACAGTGTCTGGTTTTTATATATTCCACAAATATTGGTTATGATATAGTGTGACTAGTGTATTCTGACCATTGTCTATATGCTTTCTTCTACTTCCATGTTTATGAGTCAATATTTGTGTTGACCTAGAGATTTTTTTTTTGTTAATTTAGAAAATGTTTATGAGATGGCTACTGTATGTAGTGTTGTACAGGACATGAAACTATAAAAGATAACCTCCTATAGATCTCATGTTGTATCTATGATCAGCTTCGTGACTTGAGGGAGGACAACTTACCTTGTTGGGTCTCAGTGCTTTTATCTGAAAAATGGAAACTATAATCCTTGTTTTTATTGTTTCAAGGGACTCCTAAAAGAGCCCACAGCAGCAATAAATGTGAAATAGCGCTCTAAAATATAAAGAGCCATAAAATACGGTGAATAGTTATTGCTATTTTAGTACTACATATTTTCAATGTCTTATATTATCTTCCCCAATAGGCTTAGCTGTTTGAGAAACATCAGTATAGTTATTGCTTTATATTTCCTCAAAACAGCTGGTACAGAAGGAATAGACACTAAATTTATGAAACATTTTATTTCCCGGAAACACAGCATTTTGTACCAAGGATCGCAAACTCAAATTCTTACCATGGTTACATGGAGGACATAAATTGGATCATGGTAGAGAGTGGTGAGAAATTATGGCCAAACTGGAGAGTGAATTCTAGATTAAAGACATTCCAATTCAAGCTTAAGAAGAGTACTGAGTGAAGTAAACAAACAGTTGAAGGCTGCATCAGCAGTCTTTATGCCCAGTTTGTGAGCCGTGGTTTATATGAATGTTACATTTGAGAGAGAAATCTTATTTCTTTGCTCCATTCATATGCTGAATGACCTTAAAGATGTGGGATACTGGCAAGCACAGCCAAACCATTTTAAGTAATTATGAGTAATTAGTAACCCCTTCCCCTCCCCCCCCCCTTTTCCCTATTCTATTTTGTTTATCTGTAAGCTGCCTCAAAATCTTTTTGGAAATAGGTGAGGTGTAAATGACAATTCCCAAAGTATATGCATTTGGAGATAAGAAAGTAATAGCTCCCATGTGCTGTTATTTACAAAGAAATGGGGCATGTAGCTGGCAGAACATTCATTTTTATAAGCAGATGCTTAACAATGGAAAAAATGCAGGTTTTCCTGAACTATGCTATCCAGCTAGTTTTTCCCAGTTTTTTTTTTCCTACAACATTTTAAAATATATATATTTTATTGGTTTTTTTACAGAGAGGAAGGAAGAGGGACAGAAAGGTAGAAAGAAACATCCATGAGAGAGAAACATCGATCAGCTGCCTCCTGCACGCCCCCTACTGGGGATGTGGCGCAACCAAGGTACATGCCCTTGACCATAATTGAACCCGGGACCCTTCAGTCTGCAGGCCTATGCTCTAACCACTGAGCAAAACTGGTTTTGGCTCCAACAACATTTTTGAAAGAAAAAATAATTTTTGTAGAAGACTAGGACGGTCTTAATTGCTGTTCCTCACTATTCCTGGCTCTTCGCCTTCAGAAACATGTTAGGATGGTACTTCCTGGCCGCTTTTTGGTGGGACTATATGTTCAGCTGTGGCCAATGAGTAGTGAGTAGAAGTGACTGGAGAATGCTCCTCTTGGGGTAGAGAGCATTGGGTTTTCCTTGGGAGACTGGTCAGCACTCCCTCTCCCGTGGACACGTGGACTGGCAACATTTGAGATGATGCCTGACCTCTCCGCTAGGGTCCCTGAGTGCTGAGCATTCTTAAGTTGTATTCAGCAACTGAGCATTTGGACTTTGCCACCCAAGCCCAATCGAGACCATCCTGAGAGATCCAAAGACAGCCATACGAAAGACCAGGGCTGTGGATTCCTTCTCAATGGTGCTTATTCCTGGATGGCTAATCCTCTATAATAAAACCCTAATATGCTAAGTGTCTGGTCGGCCGTTCAACCAATCAAAGCGTAATATGCTAATGATATGCTAAGGCCACTCAACTGCTTGCTAAGACATGCACACTGACCATCAGGGGACAGTCGACGGTTGACCAGTTGCTATGATCTGCACTGATCACCAGGGGGCAGATGCTTTGACTGGTAGGTTAGCCTGCTGCTTGGGTCTGGCCAACAGGAACTGAGTGAGACACTCTGGATACGCCCTGGAGCCCTCCTGCGGTCCCTCCCTGGCTGGCCAACCTCCCATGTCCCTGCCCAGGCCCCGATCTCACACTGGTGGGGTCCCTTGGCCTGGCCTTCACCATCTCAGAAACCGTGACCCCTCAAGGGATGTCAGAGAGCTGGTTTCAGTCTGATCTCGCAGACCAGGCCCAGGGACCCCGCTGGTGCACGGATTCGGCAAGGATCAAAGATGAGTCAAAAGGGAACAGCTATCATCAGTTAAGATGCAATTCAAAGGGGGAAAGAATAGAATCACTCAGTCTGAGAAATGTCACCTTTCAGGCAGAAGGAGCTTTATTTTCACCTGGGCGTTTTCACTGTGCAGCTTTGCTTACCTGAACACCAAGGACAGAAAAGCTCCCCGCGACAGCCCGAGTGTCTGGATGATGTGTTTACCGAGGTTCATCAGTCCTGCGCTGTGACCCTCCCTGCAGCTGGAGGTGAACGAGAGTCTGGCGGGCAGTAATGAGTGGATTCAGCCCTCATTCGCCTCGACTCCACAGGCAGTTTTTTTTTTTACATTTTCAGAGACTCAAGGGTGTTATTTGGAGAAATTACTTGGGAATAAAGACATCCCACCAGGCAGGAAAGGGTTTCGTGTTTCTGAGACACCTCTTTCTTCCATTTCCAGTTTGCAGGTGGGATGGGGCGGCGACGGGAGCAGAGATGTGTGAGGAACATCTGCTCCTAAGTCTAGGGCACCCACCCCACGCAGCAGTGAGTGGACTCTGCACGCAGACAGATACCTGCGTGTCTTTTTGTTGTGATTGAATTGTTCTGGAGAAAAGCATTAAAGAGGGGATGCGTCCTCCTCCTCAGGAATTTCTGTGTTTCCTGGTATCGTGACCAGAAATGCTGCTCTCAGAAATCTGGCCTTGGAGCAATGACTCTCTTGGACTCTTGATTCCAGGAAGAAAGCGCTCACATTGCACAAAAGGGCGGTGTGACCACGTAGAGTGAGATCAGAGAGACAGGTGTATGGATGGAAACCCATGTGAGCCAGGCGAGCTACAGATCTGAAAGATGTTCACAGCTCACTGGGAACGTTTAGGCACCCCGATACGCTTTTCTTCTCCTGTTTTATTCATAATTGATGTACATCCGTGTGTAAGCTTAAGGTTCGCAGTACGAAGGTTGGAGTGGAATTATATCGTGAAGTGATTATTATAATAGAGTGAATTAACACCCATCATTTTCTATCCTATAGAGTAAAAGGATAATATGCAAATTGACCCTAATGGTGGAATGGCAGGTTGCTATGATGGGAATGGACCACCATGGGGCAGACACTCAGCATAGGAGCTGCCCCCTGGTGGTCAGTGTGCTCCCACAGGGGGAGCTCCGCTCAGCCACAAGTTGGGGTGACAGCTGCAGGAGCAGTGGTGTTGGCAGGAGCGTTTCCCACCTCCTTGGCAGTGCTAAGGATGACTGACTGCCATCAGTCAGACATCCCCCAAGGGCTTCCGGGCTGCCAGAGGGTGCAGGCTGAGCTGAGGGACCTCCCCCCACCTCAAGTCCACGAATTTTTATGCACCGGGCCTCTAGTAGATACAGTGAAAAGGAAAGAAAACATTTCTCCTTGTGATGTTGTGATGAGAACCTCAGGACCTCTTTGAACAATTTAAAGACGTGGAACACTTCATGATTTTTCTGTCCCTGGGCCAGGGCCACGGGCATCTTTCCTGCCGTGTTTCGGTTTTAGTGTATCTGCTGCCAAAGTGAGCATCACCCCAACATTCCTGACTGGCCGTCAGTGTGGACTAAAGAGAAGAAAGGTAGGCACTGTGATGTGGCAGACATTTTTAATTCCTCGGAAGCCATATTTTCCTGAAACTGAAAAGTTTCATTCCCTATGTTGAAATTAATATCTGTATTCCCACTTGCAGCTTTAAACATGTAAGACTGAAGTCAAAATCCAAAGCTTTCTCTGCAGTTGTCTGCAAACAAAAATGTACTCTCTGATCCTCAGTTCTTGCCTCTAAGTGATGTACTCATTTAATCCTACCTGTATACATGAAGCACATGTATTACGTAGTATTTCTTAGTAACTAAAAATTTCACTAACTGAAGACATGCAAGAGTGTTTACTGTAGTGCTGCTTACTGTAGCAAATGTTAGAAACCACCTCCATTGTTAAAAATAAGAATTGGTTAAATATTTTTTAGGATAGCTATAGAAAGCCACATTTTTTTTTTTTTGTTCAGTAAGGTGACATATCTCAGAAGGATATTTCTCTGAAAAAAATATGTTAAAATCAAATTGATAATAATATAATTGAAATTGTAAACAGATGACAATTCTCTCTATGTGTATACACATAGAAAAAGAACTCTGTGGTGCTTTTTAATACTTTCTCTCCCAAGGACCATGCGTTGCATTTAATTGAAAGTAAATGGGCCGAAATCGGTTTGGCTCAGTGGATAGAGCGTCGGCCTGCGGACTGAAAGGATCCAGGTTGGATTCCGGCCAAGGGCATGTACCTTGGTTGTGGGCACATCCCCGGTAGGGGGTGTGCAGGAGGCAGCTGATCAATGTTTCTCTCTCATCGATATTTCTGACTATCCCTCTCCCTTCCTCTCTGTAAAAAATCAATAAACTATATTTTTTTAAAAAAGAAAGTAAATGGGAATATTAAAAAGAGATATTTAGTTGTTCTTTGTCCAGGCCTCCCCCTTGAGCACCAGAGTAATTTGGATCTATTTTTGATGTATTCACTTGGCTGTCAAGGTCACCTCCCACCATAAGCCTGTGTCCTCCTCAGTCAATGACAAACACCCTGGCCCCAGACAAGCCCACGAAGGGTCCACTTTGCAGCTTTCACACCCACAGGCCACTGCTACCCTCAGGCTCTATCCCCGTTCTGTTTCCAGCAGACATTCCTCACAGACTGGGAACAGGTCTGTGTCTCTCCATCTGAAACAGTGTCACCTCAGTCCAAGTTCCCAGTATCTCTCCCCTGGGTCCCTGAAACATCTGTGCCCTCTCCGTCAGCAGCCAGGAGAGCCTTCCTTAGATCAGGGCTTCCCAGGACTCCTAGGATAACCTCACTCTTCTGTCCTGACTCACAGAGACCCGAGCCCCGGCTAGGCCTTTACTCCAGCCTCGTCTTGTACTTGGTTCTATTTTGCTCACGATTCTCTGGTGCTCTAAACCCCCTCTCCTCATTACTTCTCACCCGCAAGTCCTCACCTGAAGGCCTTGGGATAGGCTTTGGTGTATGCTTAGAATGCTCTGACCCACCTTCTATGTTTAATTCTGACCGCTTTTCCAGAGGCTAATTGAAACACTTTCTTCCCCCGCCCCCCCAAAATCATGTTATGAGTACTTGAATTATTATGGGCTCCTTGTCTCTCTCTTCCACTAGAACGAATGCTTCTAAATGTTTGTGGCACAATTTCTTGGCACAGGGGAAAAGCTCAGTACTACGTTTCTGTTGAACGCATCACTACATAAATAGACGTGTCATTTTAATATTAACGTATTTATAAAAATTGACTGTTCTTAGGCTATGATGTAGTTGACTTTTCATAAATTTCTTTTTCCATTTTTGACTAGATAAGTAATTGGAAATAAAGTAATGTTTTCTTCACTTTTTATTCTATAGAAAAATGATAAAATGATTTTATATTCAGATTGACAGCAAAAAAAATAGGATTTTTAATAAAAGTATAATGTTAACAGCCCACATCCTTTGAAATATGAAGCATGCTGGGTTACATGCTATTTCATTGTGATCCATAAGAATTTAAAGATATTAGACTAGCTGCAGGCATACTCCCTATTCTTCTCTGAATGTAATAGGAACATATTGAAAATTACAAGTTAAAATTGAATGTTAGTGCTACAGAGTTCAGACAAAACCTATTCTCCAGTTCAGGAAAATTGGAATTAAATTTTGATCATGGTATATACATCAGATATGAAGAAAACAATATTATTTAAAAAATAAGTGGGTTTATATGTAATAGGATAAATAACATTTGAATTATATAGATAAATTCTTGAAGTAATGATCCATTTGATAGACATAGAGAATAGTAAGAACTTTACATGGAAATTCAACTGCCACAGAATTTGAAGCGTGTTACTTTCAACTAGATCTCCAGTGCACAACATTTGTGTAAGTGGCTCAGTCCTTGCAATCCTGGCTTCAACCTGAAGATCTTCAAGGAGGATGTCTGGAAGGCTGTCCAGCTGCCCATCTAATTAGCATATTATGCTTTTATTATTATACATTTGCAAATTCTTTGACATAAAATTTGTCTGTATTTCACTGGATATCACTTCCTCCATTTTTAATGTCTCCTATATTTCTATTAATAAGCTTTTAGAATATGTGTGAATACATATCATAGTTAAACTTTATCTAATAAACTTCATACTAATAAAAGAGAAACATGCAATTGACCATACCTCCACTATGCCCACAAGCCACACCCATCAGCCAATCAGGAGCGAGTATGCAAATTAACCCAACTAAGATGGCTGCAGCCACTGAGCTAGCAGGAGGCTTGGGTTTCCCTGGAGATGGAAAAAGCCAAGCTTCCTGGCCTGCCCTGGCCTCTGCTCAATGCTACAAAGTTTCAATTATAGAAGATAAATAAATCCCAGATAACAGGGCCTCTGCTTGGGTCGCTGAGGGGTGTGGCTGGCCTGCAAACTACCACAGGCCCATTGCCCAGGCCACCCCATGTCCCAAGGGATCCCCTCCGCCCCCTGATCTTGGACACTCTTCAAGGTAATCCAGCCAGCCCTCACCTATGCACCAGGCCTCTATCCTATCTAATAAAAGAGTAATATGAAAATGACTCTCACTCCAACACACATGATGGCTCCCCTATGTGGTCAAACATGGCTGCCCCTATGTGGACACAAGATGGCTGCCACAAGATGGCCAGCAGGAGAGGACAGTTGGGAGGGACTAGGCCTACAGGGCAATGCAGTTAGGGGTGACCAGGCTGACAGAGGAAGAAAGCTGGGGGGTGACTAGGGCTGCAGGGAAGGGCAATTGTGTGTGGGGGGATTCAGGCCTGCAGGGGAGAGCAGTTAGGGGCAATCAGGCTGGCAGGGGAGTGTTTAGGGGGTGATAAGGCTGGCAGGCAGAAGCAGTTAGGGGCAATCAGGAAGGCAGGCAGATGAGCAGTTGGGAGTCAGCAGTCCTGAATTGTGAGAGGGATGTCTGACTGCCCGTTTAGACCTGATCCTACCAAGATCAGGTCTAAACGGGCAGTCGGACATCGCTCAAGGGGTCCTGGATTGGAGAGGGTGCAGGCTGGGCTGAGGGACACCCCCCCACCAGTGCACAAATTTCATGCATTGGGCCTCTAGTATCTAGACAATGTCTATCAATGTTAAGCAAATTATTATATAAGACCAAATCTTTTAAAAACTCAGTTTACTTTATTGGGAACCTGCTTGTACTTTTAAGCATTATGGTATTTGGAATGAAAGATATTCAGTAGCAACTATTTGTATTCCTAAAAGCATAAGCATTATTTATTGTTTTTTTCCTGTAATTAATAAATATAATTAATAAAGTTACAAGTGATAGCATAACTGAGGATATATGAACTAAATGTAAATACATTAATTCAAACTACATGTATGTGTGCATTTATGTGAATATTCTTATTTCACTTAATACTTTTGAATATATATATATATATATCTTTTTAAAGATTATGATTTTCCTGTACATACAACTTTAGTTCATACCATTTTCTTATAGCATAATACCAAGGCCATTTTCTCATATAATTAAAATTTTCATCCTATATTTGTTTTGTTTCATTATCCATATCAACATTTCACTTTGTAGGACATGACAGTATGATTTCTTTAGTAAAAATCTTTAAACTCTTCAAATCAGTTCTCTAGAGCTGTCATTTTTTAAGTTTCCACTTGCGTTAGAATCACCTGTTGGGTTCGGTAAACCACAGATTGCTTATTCCCATCCCCAAAGCTTTGAGGAGTTTGCAGTAGGGCCTTGACAATGGTCGTGTGCGTGCTGACACTGCTGGTCCGGGGACCATCCTTTGAGAACCATGGATATAACAGTGCATTTTCAGTGTAAGGCTAATGAGTCTGCAGACCTATTTTTAAGGCTCTTGGTACATATTGCCAATTTCTTTTTCAGAAAGACTCTATCAAATTGTATTCATATTGGTAAGCCTCATCTTCGTGGAGTATTTTTACTTTAAATCTTTTGGTTTTATTTTGAGACATTGAAGATTTTGAATCATAATAAAACATTGTAAATATTTCAATCAAAAGAAAACTGAATAAGTAAACATAGATATATCCATACAAAGAAATTGAATTTTATCAGTTTAAATGAATGAATTAGTTCACATGTGTCTTCTTGAGAAAATAGTAGACCAAGAATTTGAATGAAAACATTTTAAAACATGCAATTGCTTATGAATACATAGCTAGTAAATGTATAAAGAAACATGTATATGCAGGAAGAGCATGCAAAACACAAGTGGGAATGATCAGATAACAGCTCAGAATAGTGGTTGCTTCTGGGAAAGGAGGTGGAGGAATGAGCTTGGTGAGACAGCAGTCAAGGGGCTCTCGATACATTGGTGATGTGCCCTTTAAAAATGTCTGGAGAGGATGCAGGCTGGGCTGCTCCGACTGGTTTGACTCCATGGATAGAGCATTGGCCTTTGAACCGAAAGGTCCAGGCTCGATTCCAGTCAGAGGCACATGCCCGGGTTGCGGGCTTGATCCCCTGTGTGGGTTGTGCAGAAGGAAGCCAATCAATGGTTCTCTCATCATTGGTATTTCTACATCTCTCTCCATCTCCCTTCCTCTCTGAAATCCATAAAAATAGATTTTAAAAAACATTTAAAGCTAATATGACCACATGTTAAGATTTGTTAAAGCTGAATGATTGTTTGCTCTATTCAGCATTAAAAAGAAAATACTGAGATCATACCACTATCCACTTAAAGTCCTAAAACATCTCAGTGATTTTTCAAGAATATTAAATCCAGTCTCAAAAAGTGATTCTTTTTCAAGTTAAGTATTTTTGGTTTAAAATAAGAAGTATATATACAAATGAAAAAAAGGACAAATAAAAGATGTGTCTTTTAAAATTAAAGGGTAATTACAAAATAGAGGTCCGTGTAGCTGTGGGTTAAGGAAATGCTATTTTACACCAAGGAGAGCAGCCCCCAGGGCCTTGCAGACTCAGGTTCATTAACAGCCAGATTCTTGACCTTGGAAGACATGGGAAGCGTTCTTAGTTCCATTCCAATGAGAGTCATAGAAGTTGGGCAAATGGGGTATTTTTTTTTATCATTCAGGAGGGAGGGGTAATCCTCACACGTGGAATGCCTTCTCTATAATTAATTTTTATTGGCTGGTGGTAGATTGAAAACATGAAGATAATAAATGTAGAGCAGTGGAGAGACAAGAGAACACTGAATTATTTATTTAATCCAGCATTTCACCTGCTAAATCCTGCTCCACTCTTATGATTCCTATTTAACTCTTTTCAGGATCTTCACCTAATTTAAAGCCCCAAGAGAACGCTCTCCTTTCTCAGAATGAAAGGATTTAGGAGTGGTGGCAGACACTGAAGAATATCTTGTTGATTTCCTTGGACTGTATTTTTAAGCAAAATATTTTTCCAACATAAAAGCAAAGCAAAAGAGCAACTACAGAGTCTGAGAAAGAAGAACCCAATAGAAAGGCAGTTACCATGGAGTCTTCAATATTTGGCTTAAAAAAAGAAAGAGGGTTTCTAATTCTTTGAAAGAAAATAGAAAGGAAACATGATAGAGAAACCGTTGCTATACATATTACTCTGTAAATCTGCCATTAGGACTGTAAACACAGGTTTAACAGTGGATTTTGTACTTTTATAGCTGTTCTTTGATAATATAAGAGAAAAATAAATTCTTTATAGCCCCTGATTATCTGTTTATAGCTTATTAAAGATACCAGCTCCAGCTATTTTAATGCCTACATATTAAGTTGTCCTTGAAAAAATATAATCTTAATTTAAAATAAACCTATTCAAAAATATGACAAATAATGATACAGTTCATAATTAAAGCAAATATTAGTCTTTCATGAAATATAAACCAACTTTTTTAGTGAGTTAGATATTATGTTTATTTTTTTATAGAGATGAAGACGAAATAAATTTATATTGCCAGTTTTATGAGCTCAAGAATCTAGGTGAAGATTACAAGTAAGTAAATCCTTTATGTTATCAGCATTCCTGGTTAACATTTCAACTGTATCGATGAGATTAGCCTGTGAATCACATCTATTAAAGTTGATAATCAAAAGTATACTAATTAATAATGACTGAATTGTGCTTTTATCTGGTGAATGAGTCATGCCTAATATGATTCCAATTTATTATATTTTATATTTTGAAAGCTCACCATTCTACAACTATGCAACATTGACAGAAAGGCAAGTGTGAAAGGCAGAGGGTGAGAAAGTATGGAACTTGGTATTGGGCTGGAGATAATGGTGTAGTTTATGTTTGATTTTATTCCCTAGTGTTTGGATTGTACATGGTTGCAAACCATGATCAAAGGGACTATAGGAAAAATTAAGTGTGATGTTTAAAGTTTTCAAGATATATTCTTAGCTACACTGAAGAGAGGGCTTATTTTCTGATAAGTCTTTGTCAACATTAAAAAATAAATTCTCCTCCCTCTCCCTCTCTTTGTCTCTTGGCCATTCTCTTTCCAAGAAAACAGAGACTCATGGTGTCTCATGGGTAATGGAATTGGAGGGAGGAAGAATAGAATTAATTGGATTCCTACTATGTGTTAGTTGTCGTGAGCTTTGATTGACTCCTCCCAACAAGTAGATATATTCCCTTTTTACAGATAAGAAACTGTGGCAATGAGAGGTTATTGGGAAGAGATGCAAATGGAATTTACTTTCCAACCTCCAAGCTTGTAGTGCAAAGTACATAGTGCAAAATGCACCATCTTAGAAACCATTTCCATCAAGATGTTACTGATTTAGCTTAGGAGGTGCTCTGGAGCCTCATTTTCTGTGAAAAATGATGTTCATCACACACAATATTATGTTTCCTACAGTGAAGATGCTCAGAAGTGTGATGAGCCTGTTTTCCCTAAAGGATCCCAAAGTCAAACTCCAGATGATGTTGTCTTTGTAGGTACTCCTGTGGTCTCCCCTGAGCAGCAGAACCTGCCAATGGAGTGTGATGACTCGGGGGAAAGAGTGCCATCCTTCATGTTTTCCTATTCCTACAGAGTCCCTGTGTTTAGGAGCAGATTTTATTCCAGGAGTTCTTTTGCAAATAAGTTGTTTGGGACGTGGCATTTTCTTCTTCATTTAAACAATCTGAGAAGTGCTGATTCAGCTCTGTATGGAAGCTAGTATGGTGTAGATACTAGTACTGGTGTAGATACGGTGGATAAGCCAGAAAGTAGCAGGTCCACCGGAAGAACAGTGTTCTTAGGGAGACAGTATTCTTAGCACTGATGCGAACAGTTTCTAGAAGAAAGGGCATGTATTTCAGCTGGAGGACAAAGAGAAAACGCTGACTCACTGACCAGTTTTCACATTTTATTCCTTCTCAGAGTCAATACTCCCAATGTTCGTCATCGCCGCCACTGCTCTGTGGCCTGTATGGCTTCAGTTCCATGGAAACAATAGACTCTACATGCCTCCCATCTTGGCATGCCTGGCACTGGCCGCTCAGGTGGGTGACTGTTTCTAGGTTGGGATTTCAGAAAGTGATGTTGGTGTTCAAGAAGTGGCTGGTAGAATTCCACGACTAATTATAATTAAATCAAAACTTATTTCAATATCACAAGATCTCATCAAGCAAAGGGAGGATAGTGAAACAATCAATAGTAGATATTAAAACTAATAATATTTAAGGCTTTCACCCATGGAGTGGTTAAATAGTACTATTTAAAAATTCTCAATGTTTATAAGTGGTGAGCAGTATGTCACCCTTTAAAAAAAATGAGGTTGGTAGAAAATATATGTCGCAGAGTTTGAAAAGAATTTTTTAATGAGAGGTCTAAAACAGTGGTCTCCCCTGGGACAGAAGACATGACAACCATGTCTAGGGACATTTTGGACTGTCATGCTTGGGGGAGGGGGTACCACTGGCATCTAGTGAGTAGATGTACAGGACAATCCCAACAACAAAGCCAATAATGTCAACTCAAAGTGATGTTGCGTAGTTTAGTTGTAATTTTATGGGAGTAAGTGGATATGCCACCATCTTGATGGGATGTTTAAGGATATTTTATTTTATTTTATTTATTTTTAAAATATATTTTTATTGATTTTTTACAGAGAGGAAAGGAGAGGGATAGAGAGTTAGAAACATCAATGAGAGAGAAATATCGATCCCCTATTGGGGATGTGCCCGCAACCAAGGTACATGCCCTTGACCGGAATCGAACCTGGGACTCTTCAGTCCGCAGGCGAATGCTCTATCCACTGAGCCAAACCAGTTAGGGCTTGAAGACATTTTAAATGGCAACTAAAATCGGCATGTGTAATACCAACAAAACACACCGCTTGGTTGTTATGTTGAAAAAACATGAACAGCTCTGACCACGTTTGTGTATGCACAGGAACTGGCCATTACTGACGACACAGCGATTGTTGCTAGGGAGCGGGGGCTTTAAGATGCCCGTGGTTACTGGATGGTGCCTACTGTCCAAGATGTTGAGGTCCAATAAACCTGTTTGTTTGACAGGGTGAAGTAATACACCTGTGTGGATGTCACGTGGTCTGTAGCCCCAAAAGTTTGAAAACTTTGGATTCACCACAGTCGGGCAAGTTTGCAGTCAGACTTCACAGGGACTTTAATGTGCTAATGAGGAGTATACACCTTCCAAAGGAGCAGTGTTTGGCAAAAATTAATTGGCTGTAAATATTCTTTTGGCTCTCATCTTCTTGGACCACTGGTTTGACAAAAACAAAACAAAAAACACACTTTAGAAAATGCCAATGCAGAGAGATGAAAAATAAGAACAGGAAGGGAGACATTTGCTACAAAACATGTTGTCGGGAAGTCAAGGAGAGTAAGAACTAAAAGCAGGCCCCTAGGTTTGTTCAGAAGTCCCTGCTGAGCTTTTGAGAATATTGTTGGAACAGGACAGTGTGGATGAAAGACATCAGATGGGGCTGAAAGAAAAAGTGAAATGGAGTTAATTGACAGAAACCATATTTTCGTGTGAAATGTTGGCAGTGAGAGATGGAGAGCCGTGGTTCCAGGTCCTGGTCTCCAAAAGGCTTTCACACAATGTGCCCTGCAGGTCGGCGGCGAATGTTTCCATCCTCTCTGCGAGCTCCCTGGCTCTCAGACCACATGGAGAACACAAAAAGCTATTAGCTTGGGCCGGTGCTGCTGTCAGTGTTCCTCCTGTTTCTGCTCTGGCTCAAATGCATGACATACAGCACCTTCATTAGGCAGGATCCTGTGTACCCTGCTTTCCTTCTTGAAGGTGGTTACTGAGCAATATGTTATTGCAGAACTTCAGAAATCCCTAGCCAGTTCAGCTCAGTGGATAGAGCATCAGCCCGAGGACTGAAGGGTCCTGGGTTCAATTCTGGTCAAGGCCACATACTTTGGTTACAGCTTCCTTTGCCCTGGTCAGGGTGTGTGCAGGAGGCGACCAATCGGTGTGTCTCTCTGATATCCATGTTTCTCTCTCTCTCCCTCTCTCTGCCACGCTCTCTAAAAATCAATGAAAAAATATCCTTGGATGAGGATTACCAAAAATAAAAAATAAAAATAAAGAGCTACAGAAAGAGAGCACCTCATTTATAAATGTGATGGGAGTGGCAGTGTGGGAGGAAATAAGTTCAAGAAGACCTTGACGGACTAGAAAACCAGTGTCCACAAAGTGGAATGCTGAATTTCTAATTCTAAGGTCGTAGTGATAACACAGATTCTAGAGCTACTAATTGGAACTAATAGTCGCTTGGATCTATGAAAGACATTTAAGGTAGAACTAAGGCCGATAGCCAGAGCTGTTGAATGTTCATGAAATTTACCATTTTATTGAGTATTTAGAATATCACCTTGAAAAATAAATATCATTATTATAGGTCAAAAATTAAAATATATGCACAGTGAGTTAAGGAGAACTCCATTTTCTTTTCTTTTTCAGTGCAGCCTCGCTGACCACAGTAGAATTTCCCCTTGTATTTAACAGCATATCAGTCTTAGCATTTAGAAGCATTGTGAATAGCAATTAACAGTGAAAAGGATTTTCAGAGGGAGTTTTGAGTAGTAAAATCCGGTATTGTGAACTAAATCTATTGATACTCAGAGCAATTGGAATGTAAAAAAAACACACACACACACACACACACACACACACACATACAAACAACATAGGAGTTAAGTTAGGAGGAAGGTGAGAAAGAAAGTAGATAAAGGTGGGAGCCCATTGAGCCTAAGGAAAATGAAGGTTTGTCTTTAGGGATCCAATCTGGAGAATCATAGAGAATGAATAAAACCCTGCCCAAGAAACAGTAGGGCTCAGGTGAAATTGGCAGTGTGGATTTATAACAGCTACGTCACTATAGTGACTTCAAAAAGAATCCATATTGGCCAAAAGTATGACTATCTTGACTGTACACAATGTCATATGTTCACAAATTCATGTCAAGTCATCAAAAAAGTTCTTAAGTATCTGTATATACTAGTGTATATACTGTATATATTAGAAGTTCGGTGCATACAATAGAGGAGGGGGGGCAGTTCCTTAGCCCAGCCTGCCGCCTCTCACAGTCTGGGAACTCTGAGGGGTGGGAGCGGACCCGGCGATCAGGGGAAGGCGACGCCCCCATCATACCTCTGCTGCTGCCACTGCCAGCAGCGTAAGTCTGCCAGCAGCGTAAGCCTCGGCCAGCACTGGTTACCCGAGCCTCGGGTTGCCCTGGGAAGCTGGACAGCTGTCATCTAAGACTTGATTGCAACTTGGGCCAGCCCCGGCATCTGCGCAGCCACCATCTGAGGTTTGCCTGCACCTAGGCCAGTCCTGGGTGGCTGGGGAACTGAGGGGACTGGGTGACTCCAGAGACAGGCATGCAGAGCAGCTTGCCCCGTGCTGCCCACCTGCCACCCCAGTGGGCTTGAGGGGACTGGGTACCACCATCTTGTGGCTGTGGGTGCCGCCATCTTTGAGGGTGTGGCAGTCAATTAGTATATTCCCTCCTTATTAGTTGTGGGCACCACCATCTTTGTGAGGATGTGATGGTCAATTAGCACATACACTCTTTACTAGAGCATCAGCCTGAGGACTGAAGGGTCCTGGGTCCAATTCTGTGTGTATAAACTGAATTGAGAATTCATGGTTATTATTCTTTACAGAGTAGTCTAAAATATGACATTGTCAAAGAAAATGAAGGAACATTAGCTATACCTTCTTCCATGAAATAAGATTAATTGGTGTAACCAAGTTATTCTAGGAAAATAAATGTGAGTTGGAAAATTGAACTTCATTTCTATTTGAGTGAACAAAGTTAGCTCCTGAGGTCATTATAATACTTTTGATGATTACAGATATTTAACCATTAATAACTCTAATCTATGAAAGGCAGTGAAAGGTGAAAACTAGGTAGCCAGAGTTCCTCAATGTCAATCAATATTTCCTATTTTGTTGAGAATATAAAAACATAATATTATAGGTCAGAAATTAAAACATATACTGAATGAGTTAATGGTACAATCCATGTAAGTCTTTAAATGCCTAAATTATTTTAATGAAATTCTTTTTTAGACATATTACATGTTTCGGTGCTTCTGAAAAAAAAAGATACTGAATATGATTTACAATTTGTTTGTGACTCTGAATCAGTGTGTGAACTCTGTTTCACTTAGTCAGTGGGTCTGCACTGAGATCTATATGGGGGGCTCACTCCAACACTAGACACACTGCGTGACCTCAGTCCCCTCTAGGCTAATGCTCTCCTAGTTTGCTCGTCTGCTCTGTAACTCACTGGAAAATAAGGATACTTCCCTAGTTAGAATTTTAGCTAAAATAACAGTAAATATGCTCAGAGGGAGGATCTGAGGTCTTTGCATGAAATACATGCAATTCTCTAGGTGAGGTTAAGTAAAATCTAGTCTGATTGCATTGATCATTTTTTATTTTCTGGCTTGTTTTCATTAAATGGCTAAATGAGTTCTGTATATGAGAGATTCTGACTTACTGATACTTTGCCCCTGCAATGTGTTTGTTGGGTTAGTATGCACCCTCTCTAGTCCCTGCAGAAAATATAGCAAATGAAGAGAGCATTGTGAGATTTGCAATAAGAAAAGTTACCACACTGTCTAATTAATCTGGAAAGTTCCAGGAAAAGGAGCTGTAATATAAAGCTCTTTTTGTTTTTTTTGAGGGGGGGAGGACAAAACTATCATCAAAGATTATATCTTTTTCAATTGTTTTCTTTATTGATTAAGGTATTACATATGTGCCTTTATCTCTCCATTTCCCCCCACTCATGCCCTCACTCTCCCTGGTTCTGTGTCCATTGGTTAGGCTTATATGCATGCATACACGTCCTTTGGTTGATCTCTCCTCCTTACCCCCACGCTTCCCTACCTTCCCTCTGAGTCTTATGTTTGCATTTTATATATATATCACTTGTAGTTCAAGTGTTTTTATCATTGGGTTTGAGCTGGCCAGCCAAGCTTTTTGTATATTAATATTGACTGGTCATTCGCTAATAGCCTACACTGTGTAGCTCCTGCCATAACATGATGAAAAGTGATCATGAAAAGTGCTTTGGTTTCAAGACTGGAGAGTAAAAGAAACACCATTTCAATTTCCCCACAAGGAGATATCTCTGTTGGTGTTTACTAAATGTATAACAGAAAAAGGAAAATAAGATGATAAAAGTCATAGGGGGCCTATTAATATTTAACATAATGAAGAAATATTTCATCCATGATTCCATATAATCCATTGACATCAGAGAATAAATTATTCTTGTACATATTATTAAATTTCATATTCACATATATGTATATTAGCTAACATTTAAATCATATTCAATGGAAATAGTATTTTTGATCCCATTATTAAACTTCAAAGAAATTGCCTTAGGAAATAGCAATGAATGAAGACAAAGAATTAAGTTTAAGGATTTCATCACAGCATAATTTATAAACCAAAAAAGAAGAACCTAAATAATAACAAATAAGTGAAAAATTAAACACATCTGTACCATATTTAATTTTCATGGAAAAAGTAAGGATGAGAGAAAAGTGCTAATAATTAATTTGATGTGAAAATAACTAGACATAAAGCAGTATATATAGCATGACCTTAATTTTCTAAAAACAATTTTAAAATAAGTGAATAAACATAAATAAAAGTGAAAAATCAAGCAATTGCCAACAGATGTTGTGTTTGGGAGGTAGAAATCTGAGTGATTTTTATTGTGATTTTCTACTTCTCTGTATATTTTTTACATTGTATCCGCATTTCAATTGCTAAAATGCTTTTTCAAAAAAGATTTCTAAAACCAAAAAAACATTTATGCAAATATTAAAGTATAGCATCTAAGAGAGTTTTTTTTTAAGGTTTCACATAAACTAAACTATGAATAATAAAAAAAACTGATGACTTGAGCTTAACATTGGTTTGATCGAAGAATACTTACACTGAGGAAAATCTGTATAGAGAGCAAACACTACCCTTTGAATGTAACATATGTGATCCCAATCTCTACTCCTCACATTCTTTCCCTAGAGCAAATTTATTTTCAGAGAAGTGAGTTTCAACTAAAACCAAATAGAGCAAAAATAAATTTTTTTTAAATAATTGAACTGAGCCATCATGAAAAGTTCAACATGCACTTAAAAAACTTGTCATATAGCTGCTTAATATGCTTCCAACAAAAATTAAAATGCGTTGAAAATCTCAGACAGGATGCCAAGGAGTCAGTTGTTGTATAATCCACCACCATCTTGGTGTCACTGCAAGAATGTATCACCTTCTGAAAATAGTCCCCAAGATGTTTACCTTCTGTGTTTCTGCTTCACCTGCCCTAGCAACGCGGTCTCTCCTTCCCTTCCCTGTGGCTGTGAGAGAAGTTCTCCGCAGAGAATTAGTACTCAGTATGGCAGAAATTCTAAGTGTTTAAACTCTAAAAAATTGCGTATTTTAGGGTCTTGATAATGTGTCCTGCAACAAAGCAAGTAATCATTTTTTTATGATGTGAAACATTTTTTAAAGTATATATTTTTTTATTGATTTCAAAGCGAGAGAGATGGAAACACCAATGATGAGAGAGAATCATTGATAGACTGCCTACGGCACGCCCCCTACTGGGGATCAGTCCCACAACATGAGCATGTGCCCTGACCCAGAATAGAACTGTGACCTCTTGGTCTATAAATGGACACTCAACCAATGAGCTACCCCAGCTGGGCTGATGTGAAACATTTTTGATTTGTTATTTAAGGCGCAGACTGGTTCATTGAATGGGTTAATACAACATTATTGAGGCTCAAAATGATTGTAGGCTTCACTCATGGGATGAGAATGTGTGGGCGAAGTGACTGGTGAAAACAGCTCTGTTCTACACACACAGCTTTTCCTTCAACACATGGCCAGTCATCTCTCAAAGGTGTCACAGGTGGGAAGTGTCATTAAATCAACATGAATCCATGGGCCCATTCTTAAAATGCCCTTGCAAATATTTATTTCTGCATTTTTATGACGTCAGCATTCAGAGAAACCCTGTCAGGTATAGAAAAACGACAACGCCAAAATAAAATTTAAAAATTACAGTATTTGTCAGCATGGCAGAAAAAAGGAAGATGCTAGAGCTTCAGTGGAAGTTAGAAATCAGTGGAGTCATACCTTCAAATTCTGGGAGAAATAAATATTGAACCAGAGGACTTTACCTAGTGAACTCATATCTCAGTGTTGAAAGTAAAATCAGTATAATTTGAATTCAAAATGTAATATTGAGAGTATTTATTTTAAATAGATCGTCAGTTAGGTACTTTTAAACAGTGGACTCAGAAGTAAAAGAAAAATCCCATAATAAGAGTTAAACACGAGAGGAATGGTGAATAGAGAAAATGGTAGATATTTAATAAAATATTTGGCTTTATCAAGCAAAAGCAATAATGTCTGTGTAGAATTAAAAAATGTAAGAATAAAAACCAGAACCCTGTTTCCCTGTATATATATATTTGCATGAAAATAAGGAAAGGATGATTTAGGTTCGTGTTCTAATGTTTTTATATTGTTTAGAGAAAGAAAAAGAAGTCTAGAAGAAACATGCCAAATAGACTGTGTATTTTAGAAAAATTTTTGCTCTTATTGCCATTTGAAGACTGAATAGAGTCTTCAAAAAAGAAACAGAAGGAGAAACAGAAGGGTTAATCTGTTGCAGTCATCCAGGAGGGCCAGAGTAGTGTTCTGGATAAAGAGATAAAAAGAAGTAAATGGTTCAAGAGGTGTTAGGGGATGGGATCCACAGAATTAGATGTGGGGGAATGAGGGACAGAGAGGACTCAAAGCAACTCACACTTCCAATCTGAGCAGCTCAGTGAAGGGCAAAGCTGTTACCTGACATGGAGACATAGGGAGAACAGAAGATGTGGAATGACAGGTAATGAAGACTGGGAATTACTAATTGTTCCCACAGGAATGATGGGTAATGTGTTCAGAAGGGTTGTAGAGAAGAGTATTAAGGACCAAACTCTGAGGAAACAGAGGATGTAAAACCTGAAAATTAGACTGAAAAGGAGGACCCAAGGGGGTAGCCTGGAAATCAGGAGGACATGTCCTGGAACCCAAGTGAGGGTGGATTTCTGAGTAAAAGTGAGCAAACTAAGATAGTGACGCACAAGAGGTCAGAGGAGTCCATTGGCTCGTGATAACGAAAGTTTTCTGGTGACTTTGGTTACAAGAGGTTTTAAATAGAGTTTTGAGAAGAGGGGACAGTGAGTCTAGGCCTTTCTTTGACAAACGTTGGCTTTAGGTGGAAAAAGAGAACTAACTAGAGGGATGTGGGGACACAAGTTCGAGGAAAGTTCTTGTTTTTAATAAGCGGGTGGAAACTTGAACCAGCTGAAATGCTGTTAGATATAATAAGCTCATTAGATATCATAAAATTGACAACTTAGAGGAGATGGAATTGATCAATGTATTTGTACAGGAAAGAGGATTTTGTACACAGGTGGAAGAATTGGCAGCTAGAATACAACTCTCTAATTTCAATATTTTAGAAGTACTATGATTTTCATTATCACAGCTTTTCTATTTTAGTTGCCTGACATCTTTTTTTTTTTTCATCTTGGTGCTCACTACTTTAGTTTTTTGGAACTAAATCTTGGGCCACTTGACCTTGAACTCATTCATTGAAGGGAAACTTGGGGAGGAGCCTAGTGTGATTACATTTTTCAAAAGACCAAATTACAAATGTCATTTAATTAACTATCTTATAATTCACTTTCTTATTTGTTTATTATGGTGGCACTTGCAACAAATGGCACTTCAAAAACAAGTTTCTCACAAATATGTACTACTATTATATACCGTGAACACGTTCTCAAGTGGCTATTTCCGAATTTCATCAGTCATCATTGCATTTTGGTCATGTAGCTGCCGATAACCCAGATGAACATCTTGTGTGCAATTTTATTTAGCACATCTCTTAGAGTGACTGAGGTGTCAGAACATCCCAGGTACACTGCTGGAGACACCAGCTGCACTGGAGGAGTGTTGCCCAAAAACATCTGGAACATTATTCAGTATGAAAGAGAATAAATATATTTATGGGTGAGACATTCACATCTTCTGTGATTAAGTTCTCTCAAAGATTCCAAAATCCATGTGATTTCCACCAACTTTTATTTTTCTGTAGGACTTCTGATAGAATTAAAATTTGTCGGTTGTATTCTTTGCTCAAAGAAAAAAGAAAAAAAAGGCTCATACTTTTGGAAACTTGGTGTGAATATTGTACCAAATACAGCATTATAAAGAATACATTTTAATAACTGACCTATTGTATGAGTTAGGATAATCTTATATATAGTTTTCTGTCTATTTTCCTAAGGATTAGGAGGAGGAAAGGAAAATATAATTGATCTCCTAGGAAAGGAGAGGGATAAGATCAAGTTTCATGGGCTAACTTTTCAGAACTTGATAATAAAGATGACTATTTGTTGAACATTCACACTGAACCAGTCACATATAGACAATTACTTTACGTATTTTGTGATTTCTGTTCCATGTAGCAGTCCTTACAGGTTAAATGTTCTTTTCCTCATGTTGCTGGTAGGGGAACTAGTGATCTATGTTTAAAGAGATTCATTAATTTACCACTGGGTATATTGCTAGTAGATTAGGAGTCAGACACTTGGCTCAATGTCCATCTGATTGCGTATGTCTGCTACTCTTCAAATAACTGAAGAATTTGGAAAAAATGTTAATAATATGAGTTCTGAGATATTGCTGTACTTATTTGATTAGAGAAGACTTAAAGCCATCAGTATTTCATCCCTTTGATATGTATAAATCTATTAACATGTACCTGCCAATAATCATATAAAGAGAGCAAATATATGTTTTTATAATATATTACTTATAAATATTGGGTAAAAATAAAGTACATGATTTAGTTTTATTGTAACTGAAGATGCAAAAATAACCTGATTTTTTTTTCTCACTTTGATTCATTATCACTGAGAAGATGCTTCCTTAACATATTGCTAACCAGTGCCAACTGCTAACCAGGGGAGGGCACAGCTGCTACTATGAATGTTATTTTCAAAAGGTGGGTCTATCCAGCCTGGACCATGTGGCTCAGTAGTTGAGAGTCAACTTATGAACCAGAATGTCAGGGTTTGATGCCCTGTCAGGCACATGCCTGGGTTGCAGGCTTGATCTCTAGCAGGGGGTGTGCAGAAGGAGGCTGATAAATTACTCTTTCTCATCATCGATATTTCTATCTCTCACACACCCTTCTCTCTGAAATCAATTAAAACATATATTTTTTAAAAAAAAACAACACACACACACACACAACAAAATCCAATAAAAAAAGAGATGGGTCTAGCACTACTATTAATTAAGATAATATCTATATATATAAAAGCCTAAGCAACCATCTCACTGTTCCACTGCTCACCTGGTAGCCAGGATGCGTGATGACACCAGGGGGCAGACACTCTGGCCTGTAGAGGAGGGAGCCTGATTCCTTGGGGAATCGGCTGTGGGTTAGGTTACTGCTGGGGTACTGTCAACCCCAAATCTGCTTCACCTGCACCTGGGACCCAGAGAGGAGACAGCCTCTAAAATATTTCTCCTAATTAATTTCCTTTCAATGTGCACGAATTCATGACTGATGTTTTCTTTTTTTTGCGTGTACATATTAACTATATTCTCTGTGTTGTAATTTACATTCCTGTGAATATTTTGTAATTACCAATTAACACTTCACCTGGCCCCCTATCCTCCCTCCCCATTGTCAAATATCAGTTACAGTTTAATTTTTTAAATAAATGAAATAATTCTCTTAGACAATTTTGAATCAATTTTTATCCATGCTCCTCATTTCTTTTGCCTCTGTGTACAATTTTGCCTGGGTAGTTTGGGATATCCTAGAAATAAAATAGGCAGCTAGCCTAGCATTTAGCCTCATTTATACAGCACTTTTTTTGACATGTTGGGACCTATGTTTATAAATGCACGTGGAAAAGATATTCCCATTGATAAAGGCAGGATTGTTTATGACAACCTTAAGACCTTCCTTCCTCTTTTCTAAAAATATGTGTGTTCTCCTCCTTCTGTACCCATGCCCCTTCTCCGTTCTTCTCACTGACACTTATGTCTGGGGTACTCTTGCCTCTAATGGTCTTTGTGTTCCCTTAGAACTGGGTGTAGACCCCCATTAATGATATTCAGTCCTTGAACTGACTTTTGTATTGAATTTATTGGGTTGACATTGGTTAATAGGGTGATGTAGGTCTCAGGTTTACAGTTCTAGAATACATCGTCTGTATATTGTATCGTGTGTTCACTGTATTTTCTTAAGATCGTCATGCAGATTTTCTTTTGAGGATATTTTCTTTAGTCAGCTTGCCTGTTTAGCCTGAGTATTGAGGGAGAGGGCCCTTTCAAGGCAACTGCTTTATTACTGAAGTCTCATTCTTTATTATTTAGACACTGGTCACCTATGTCATCACTTTCCACAAAGTAGAGAGGACCCAGCTTGGTCTCCATCCTCTCTGAGAATCCTTACCTTGACTTGGTTCAGCAATTTGCTCAGAATGTTCTTTTACACCTCAGGTTCCTCATCTGTCAGAATGGCATAGTAATACCTACTGAGGCAGGTTTTGGTGAGGTTACATGACATGTTACGTAAGAAGATAACATGTTGATACTTGGCACAGGTTAAGTGTTCAAAATGCATTACTGTAATATGAATAAGAATCGTTGCTATGATGAAGCTAAATTTCATAGCATACGATCACATTCATTTTGACATCTCAGTACTTCTGACTTTGGTTTCATCCATTCAGCAAGCATTTAATGGAATGTGTGAGCCATTGGTTTGGGTGTTGAGGAGATGAATAGATAAAACAGAACATGTTTTTTTCCCTTGCTGAGCTATCTCTTTTAATAGGAGAGACAGACAGAAAATAAGAGAAAGGAAAATGTGTGGCATGCTAGATAGTAAGTTCTGAAGCAGAAATAAAGCAAGGGAGGAGGAGAGGAAATAATGAAAATGAATTTGTAATTTATGTGGGGTGACCACTAGCATCCCTGAGAGGGAACATGTGAGTGACAACATATGAATGAAGGACCAAGTCATCAGGATAAATTGGGGAAGCAGACCCAGGCACAGGGAAGGGCAAACACCATAGCTCTGAGGCAGGAGAATGATTAGCAAGTTCCAAAAACAGCGTGGAGAGTGGTGGAGTAGTAGTTTTCTTTAATATATATATATATTTTAATTGATTTTAGAGAGGAAGGGAGAAGGAGAGAGATAGAAACATCAATGATGAGAGAGAACCCTTCTTCCCCCACTGGGGATAGAGCCTACAACTCGGGCACGTGGCCTGACCAGGAATCGAACCATGGGCTCCTTCCTGGCTCATAGATCAATGCTCAGCCCCTGAACCATGCCCGTCGGGCTGAAGTGTTTCATATCCATGGAAAGGTCTGGAAGTTTTACCAGGTGGATCTGCTTCCCAAATCCTCAGGGCTCCAGCGTCTTTCCAGCTTATCTCTTTGGTCCTATAGAATGGTCTTTATCCCCAGAGTCCAAGATAGCCCTGTCTACATTCTGGAAGCCAAGGTTTGCTCCGTAGCTGTCCGGAAGGCGAGCTCCCAGAGCCTGCAGAGCCGGGTCTGCCTCTCTGCCCCGGGCGGGACGCAGTCACCTGCTTCACTCTGCTACAAGGGACGCACTCAGGTTTGGAGAGTTCTGCTTGGACGAGAGGTAGAGGAACCAGCAATGCCCCAAGAAAGCTATATTTTTGGCAGATGCTCAGGCTCAGTTTTGCAAACTCAGCTGGTCTATAGAAGATGCAGATAAGCATCTGACCTTTGTTTTATTTCTTAGACCTACTAAGCCTGAAGGGTGAGCTTTCTGAGATTTACCCAACTTTCACTGGAAGAGGACATTGGCCTTTTCAGGATCTAGCTGACTTCTACCCTCTGATTCAAGTCCCAGTTCACATCTGATTCCATATACCCCGCTTAATGGAACCATGTAACTTATGTTTTGAATGCTCCACTAGCATTCAAGTACGTTCTATTCATTTTCCCAGTTGTTGGTAATTCTCTTTTCAGAAGCTCTATAATTTGGGGGTGAAGTAGAATAGTTTGTTTTATTCTTTTCTAAAAACATACTCAGCTCTTAAGAGTCTTATAATTGAATAGGTCTTGGAATGGGATCAATTCTTGGGAAGGTCTTTTTTAGTGACTTGTTTTATTGTTGTTGTTTTGTTGTTGATATAAAAGACCCAAACCCCAAATTTAGGTTCATTAATGCTCAGTTGTCACAATATATTACAATGGTTCTGCACAATAGACCTATACAGCAAAGTATATTCTTATACAGTGTTCAGCCAGCCAGTCAGCCTTACAGTAGTTACCAGAACCTTTATACTTTTCTCTCACCATTACAATAAAAATGTTGTCTTTATCGCATTATCCCATTGGAAGTGATACAAAATTAGCAGTTGAGCGAAATGTAGTGTTTTTGACCACAGACGTTTCCATTTGTTGCACACACTTTTTGGCTTCTTTCAGTCATTCTTTGTCAGTTTGATGAAAATATCCTTTGAGGATTGTTGAGCCACAATGTGGTGTTTCCAGTAAACACTGTGATTAGAATCTGCGCCTGGTTCATATGAATTTGATGCATTGTTTAAACATCCGGCGTTGAAGTGGAGGACTGTTTGCTGGAAGCTTGCTGACCACCAGCGTTTGCCTGTAGGGGGGGCCACACTGAAGTGCAGTGATGGCTGGGCGCTGTCAGCATTCATGAAGAGTGAGTGCTGTGTCTGCATGAATGCTCACTTGTCATACTTAGCAATTCTCTACCTTCCCCCCTTTTGGTATTACTGATATTGCTAGAAGAGGCCCGTTGCAGGAAGTTCCTGCAAGAATAGGGCTTCCCTCCCATCTCCAACGCCCTGCCCCACTCGCTTCTCCGCAGCTTTGCTCCCTTCTGCAACACTTGGTTTCCTTCTACGCTGTCCTCAGTCTTTGCTCTCCACCTGGATATGCAAATTAACTACCATATTGGTTGGGTGAATTTGCATACTCACTCCTGATTGGCTAGTGGTCATGGCTTATGGGTGTAGCGGAGGTTCAGTCAACTTGAATGTTTCTCTTTTATTAGATAGAATTATTTTATAAAATATTTTCTCTATTTTATTACAAAAGCAATACCCACCCACCCCTTATAGGGATTTTGGAGAATTCAGAAAAAACCTCAAAGATGAAATAACAGTCTTGCCATTCATAGAAAAGGATGGCTAACATTAATGTAACTGTAATTTTCAGTATAGCTTTACATTTCTGAATTACTTGTATTTACTTGGTTTTGTTTTATATTTGTTTATTTATTTGAGTGTTATCTTATTTTTCAAAGACAGTTGATATTGAATACTATTCTGCACCAGTTTCTGACTTTACAGACTGGTCCCCTCCTTCCCCAAGCACCTGCCTGACCCGAACCCAGTTATCTTGACATTATTGACTGTATTCCCACGTTGTACACCACATCTCAGTGGCTTTTCTGCAACTATCAGTTTGTCCTGCTTAATCCCTTCACCTTTTCCACCCAGGCCCCCATGCTGGCTGTCCATTCTCTATATCCATGAGTCTGTTTCTATTTTGTTCATCGATTTATTTTGTTTACTAGATTCCACATATAAGTAAAATCTTATGATAGTTGTCTTTCTCTGACTGGTTTATTTCACTTTGAATAATACTCTCCAGGTCCATCTATACTGTTAAAAAAGGTAAAATTTCCTTTTCTATAGCCGAGTAGCATTCCTTTATGTAAATGTACTATGGTTTTGTGTTTGTTTTTTTAATCCACTCATCTACTGATTGGCATTTGAGCTGCTTCCACATCTTAACTATTGTAAACACTGAAATGAACATGTTGTTTTGAATCAGTGCTTTGTCTCAGGGGGAAGGCAGAGGAGGTTTGGGGGAGGGGGCGCTGAAAGAGATCAACTGAAGAACTTGTACGCATGCATATAAGCATAACCAATGGATACAAGACACTGTGGGGGCAGGTGAGGGCAGGTTCTGGGGAGTAGGGGAAGCCAGGGGAGGCCAGGGGAAGGTCAATGGGGGGGGGGAAAGGAGACATATGTACTATTTATAATACTTTAAACAATAACAAAATAAAAATAAAAATAAAGAATATCTAATCAAAAAAATTATAACAAGAATTCATAGTGCAAAAAAGTACTCCAATATTATTAGCAATAAGTGTGACACATTTTTATCTCAGACCCTAAGTATTAAATTACAGTTTTTTCACAAAATAATTATTTGGTACTACAGTACATATCCAAAGAATATATGTCAAGTCATCATGCTCCTTAAAATTCAATAGTGTAATTAGCATCTCATTTAAAAATGTTATTGTTGCAACAACATTTAAAGTGAAATGTACTCTTTTGATTATCTCCTTTGCTGTGCAGAAGCTTTTTAGTTTAATGTCGTCTCACTTATTAATTTTTGTTCCTGTTGCTTGTTGCTTTTGGTGCCACATTCAAGAAATCATTTCCAAGGCGAATGTCATGGGACAGTTCCTGTATGTTTCCTTCTAGGGGTTTTAGAGTTTTGGTCTTATGCTTAAGTCTTTAGCCCATTTTGAGTTGATTTTTGGATATGGTAGAAGATAAGGGTCAAATTTATTTTTGTTTCATGTGGTATTCAGTTTTACCCAGCACCATTTGTTAAAGATACTATGCTTTCCCCATTGTGTATTCTTGGCATCCTTCTGGTACATAATAAGTTATACCAGTAAATACTTGTGGATCTAATGAATGAGTGAATGAGTGAATGAACATGCAAGACAATAAGAAAGGTCTGTTCTTTTTGAAATGTCTTCATAGAGAGCTCAAAGTTCCTAAAGTTTCTCAGCTGGTTAGTTATAATCTCTGTGATAATTAAACTATTTGCATGATTTTTGCATGATTCAACTTCACTTGTTGAATCTGGCTACCACCAACATCAACATTAATGGCCTAGGGAATAGACAGTGAATTGTTAGACTTTTGGTATTGGGATTTAGAGTCTGACCTTCATGCCTTTCCATTAGTGAGACTGGGAGAATGTTTTAGAACTTTTATGACTTTTGGAGTCTGCCCATGGGTTACATTTCTGCTTTTTTTTCTTTCGTGATTCATTTCAGCTTGTTAAAATATTTGGTGTTAATTATTTTGTACTTTCATTTTTATTATGCAAAATTATTCAGAATAGAACATGCATATTCTAAAAAAAAAAAAAAGGTAACATGCGGACAGTGTTGCAAAACTCCAGGTGGGAGCTGTGGCTGTCATGTAAAAATGACATATGTAAAAGTTATAAAATATACAACTGAAGTGTTTGAAAGAGAAAGGTGTCATTTGGGGGAAATTTATTCTCAAAGTCAGAAGGGAAAAAATGCAAGCGGTCCCACCTGTTTCTTCTAGAGGCTCTCGTGGCATCGCCATGTTTAATGGCAATTGCTGTGCTGTATTACAAACAATTTAAATTAAAAAAAAAAAACGACAAGCTCTTGCCTTCTGGAAAATAGACAAGTTAGAAAAATTTGGCACACTGGCAAAATTAAATATGTTCACTGAGTTTCCAGAATCGCTCTAGTTCACAGGTAGCGATATGGGAAGGCACATAAAAGAAGCCAGACTTCCTTTGGTTTATGTGCATGACATATGTAAAAAAAAATCTTTAAAGATATATACATTTGTTCACTCTAGCTGGTTTGGCTCAGTGGATAGAGCGTTGGCCTGCAGACTGAAGGGTCCTGGGTTCCATTCCAGTCAAGGGCACATGCCTGGGTTGTGGGCTCAATCCCCAGTAGGGAGCATGCAAGAGGCAGCCAATCAGTGATTCTCATCATTGATGTTTCTATCTCTCTCTCCTTCGCCCTTCCTCTCTGAATTCAATTATATATTCTTTTTTGAGGTAGAAATAATCTACAGTGAAGTGCATACACTCTAAGGGTGGGGTTTGATGACTTTTGACAAATGCAGGTAGCCAGCCAAGTAACCCCACCCCTAAGAGCACTATCCTCATCCCAGCAACACCCTCCTGTCCTTCCCAGTCAATCCTCCCCGTCACCCTGCTGCAATCATTCCTCTGATTTTTACAGCTGATTATTTAGTTTTGCCTAGTATTTAAGTGGATAAATGGAATTGTGTGCTCCTTTGTTTTAGCTTTTATTTATTTATTTTTTGCACAGCATAATGTCTCTTAGCTTTATTCATGTTGTGCATATAAATATTTTTTTACTGCTGAGTATTCTGCTGCATGAATGTACTAAAATTTGCCCATTTTCCTCTCGATGAAATTTGAGTTTGCAGCTTTTGCCACTGGTGAGTAAAGCTTCTGTAGCAAATGTTTTTGTTGCTGTATGTTTTTGTTTTTATTTTTGGTAAATATCTAGAAGTGGAATTGCTGGGTGAAAAAAATAAAGAGTACATTTAACTTTATAAGAAACTGCCAAAACTTTTCCCAAAATGCGGGTAGTATGTTACACTTCAAGTTCCCCATTTCTTCTACTTTTTTCCCCTGTCCATTTATTCTTATTGTTGTTTTTTTAAGGTGTAGACTTCTACAATTCATAACAAAACAGAATTTAGATTGCATGTCCAAATCATTCTGTAGACACAAGGTAATTGTAAGTGTTGCCTTATTAGACAGCTGCTATGTCTCTTGTCTCCTGAGAAAGAAATGGGGGTTATTTTTATTTTCTGGGGACCAGCTATGGAACAGTGTTGTTATTTTTTAAATCTACATGTCAAAGGAGTACTTGAAACCCACTTAATATGTAAGACGATAAGGAAGTCCTAAACTATGGCAATTATGGGGATGATTAATTGAGTTCACAATTTCAATCTTTAATCCTAAACTTTTTTTTTTTTCATGAACTACTATATAACAATCACCTGTGTTTCTGGGCACTTTCCTAAATGCATTACAGAATGGATTTCACATTCATTTCCTGCGGGGGGGGGCGGGGGGGGCAAAACTTCTCAAGTAGGATGTAAGGAGCATTCTTGAAACTATTCACATGGGTCTTTAGAAACATGGAATGTGGAGGCCTTCATGAATCTGTGTGTCAGCCTTGGGCAAGGGCCATGCTAATCTCCACATCTTTCCCACTGTAGTGTGCGTGCTGCTGAGTGAACACTCCGCACACTTTTGGAACTCATCACCCGGTATACGTTGTCACACACCATCTTTGCTTTAACTCTTCACCTCCATGTTTGAGGGATTATAGTATTTCTAACTTATTTCCTCAAACTCCTCCGTACTTTTGTTTTCCAAAAGGGTTATTTAACGTAGACCTTTCTGCAACCCCTTCTCCTCTTGGAAAAAGTGAGTTGTGTCTTGAAGGAATTTTGAAAGGAGTTCCATCTCTAAGTGAAAACCAGTTTGGAAATTACTGACCAGAAGGCCTGGCAAAATCAACCTCGCCTTAAATGCTATTTGCAGGGCAAACTTGGGAGGGAAGGTTGAAAACAGGTAGCATGGAAAATATTCTGACTGATTTTTAAAAATGGGTTTGGCAGCTGATGTGTACCTGGTTGTCCAATGTAAGCATGTAGGAACCCCCCTCCACCCCGCCAATTGGTAGTAGGGTAGAGTCTTCTCTCAGTAAACAGGTGCTTCTGGGAAATATAAAAGGTCCGTTCTGGACAACCACTTCAGGCCCTCCTCTGCCATTTGTAAGACATTTAGACTGCCTTTTTGAATGGCCCTTTAAAAGCACACAGGCCCTAACTCTATCCTCGAGTCCCATCGAACTCCCATCGGACTCCAATGGAAACATTGCAAAGGTAGGTCCTGAGGAAGAAGGGTCTTTTCTAAGGCTGCCCGTGAGAACTTCGGGGGGACCTAGGCCAGTGCCTTCCTCCTCAGAGAGCTGTCTGATCTCATTGGTTACAGAGCTTCAAACAGTCTCTCTGCCCCAGGGCATTGTGCTTCTCTCAGATGGGCATAGCCAATGCAGTGAGCCGCCTCCTGATTCTCAGAGAACTGCCCTCCCCTCACAGTCATCTTGAGATCACCAGGTGTGTTCTTACCGCCCTACCCAGGCTTTTCTATGCTCTATGTTAAAAACATGCCAATTCTGAACACTTAGTGTGAGCCAGGCACGGTATACAAGCTTTACACACATCGTCTCACCCCATCCTGTGACTGACTGTGGAGCAGTGTAGGGCGGCTACCCATGTCCCGCGTTCACCCAGCAAGCCCTCTTGGGCCGCGTGTCCTCTGGCTCCAGAGCTCTGGGTCTCCACAGTTGCATGTTTGCGGGAGACTGCTGTCCGGGGCACACCTGTTCTGTGCCAAAGGCCTGTCTCCAGTGAGCTTGGGAAAGGATTCTTGCCTCCTTCGTCTTTGTCTGGCTAAAGCAGGATTGATGGGATTTTAATAAATGAAACTTAACTGTAAAAATTAACTTTTCTCTGTGACTGTGAAAGTTCACACCCTTTGTAGAGAAAGCTGGACAAGAAACAGAACACATTAGCTGCTCCCAAATCCCATTATTCAGAAATAACTGAAAAAACCTTTGATAACTGTGTGAATTAAAAAAATTTTTTTCTAAAATAGCTTTGTTTGTTTCTAATGCATTTATAGGGCAAGTGGCTCACTGTGTCTACCTGATTGCTTGATGTTAAGGAAGCGTCATTAGCGCATGATTAAGCCTTTCTCCTTCATAATCTGGGGGGTGCAAAGCTGAAAACAGCAAATGTTTCAATGATAAAAGCATTTTAGTATCCTACTATAAACTTCCTGAAATAGCTTTCTCTTTGTGAATAGACGTTTTTGAGTCAATTTATTTCAAACTAGTAGACTGACCTGAGATAGATATGTAAACATTATCTTTCTTATGATCAGAAATACATTTCAGGGTTAACAGCACACTTTTTATCTGAAGGCAAAACAGGACCTGCCGGCCATAGGTGAGAGCAGTTCCTTGGGAAAGTCAGCCCCGGGGACAGGACTCTGCACAGACCCCACACCGAGCTGGTGGCACAGCTGGAGAGAGGCCCTACCTACACCCCCAGGGCTTCGGAAAGGACGTTTGCAAACCTCTTGGTGTTACTATTTTCTTCTCTTATTTTTTTTTTTTCCATAAAAGATGCCACATGTATGCCTAGCTTGAAGATCTTTATGGTATTTTGGTGAATACTAAGACTTTTCTACTCTACTATTTTTTTTCAAGCAGTGATTTTCTTGTTTGCAGTGGAAAGAGTAAACTTTCTCCACTTCCCCTGTCTTTCCTTCCCCTCCTCCCCTCCCTTCATCTCTGCTCTCCCTCTATTCCTCCCTCCTTCTTCTCACTTTCCCTCCCCTCTCCTCACCTTCTCTGCCCTCCCTCCCCCCTCCTTCCTGTCTCCTTCCTTTCTGTTTTCACTTCACTGTAGGTATCCCACAATTAAGCAACATTAACACTTTTTGTCAGGATGAATTTAGGTTACATTTATGACTTTATCCCCAATACGCAAATGCGCATACACATTTCACAAAATTGACTATTTCTTTTTAAACTGAAAAGACCTCTTCAGTTGCTCTCTTTCCCTTTCATAAATATAAAATTTAAAAAATGCTAAAATGATTAGAGTGAAAAATTAAACATGTAAATAACATAGAAGGAGCATACTTGTGAATGAAAGAACACCCAACGTCCAATTGAAAAGCTGTGATTTTCTTGAGCTTGAGAAATCTTTCTCGTTCTAAGCATTGCTAATAAACCTATTTCATGATTCAGAGACGCTATATGATTAGATTTCTCTAATCACGCTGACAGAAGTTCGCTACGTTTAGAAACAGCTCCAAAGGGACTACCTTTTAACCGCAAAGGCATCGGTTCTGCTCTGTGCCCAGGGCTTATGGGGTGAAGCACTGAGGGTCAGGCACTCAGAAACTTCGCAGTGACACACAACATGGGAACCGCCTGAAGATGGGAGCCGTGTTTCACATACATGAAATCGTTAGGGCATCTCTATCTCAGTAAATACGGCTCTTCACCTCCCCACACACCCCAAGTTCACTCGTGGCCATTAGAGGGGTTGCAGCTCCTGAATCATTGTGAAGTGTGGGGGGAAGTTCTCTGACAACCAGGTGGGAAGTTTTCATCCCACAGGTGAATGGGCGTGGCTCAGAACAGGCTGGTGAACTGAGGCACAGATGTCTGAGAGAGAGAGAGTGTGTGTGTGTGTGTGTGTTTGTGTGTGGTGTGTGTGTGGGTGGTGTGTGTGAGTGTGTGTGCGGTGTGTGTGTGTGTGTGTGGTGTGTGTGTGTAAGTGGTGTGTGTGTGTAGTGGTGTGTGTGTGTGTGTGGTGTGTGTGTGTGTGTGTTTGTGTGTGGTGTGTGTGTGTTTGTGTGTGGTGTGTGTGGTTTGTGTGTGGGTGTGCGGTGTGTGTGTGTGTGTGTGTGTGCGGTGTGTGTGTGGTTTGTGTGTGGGTGTGCGGTGTGTGTGTGTGTGTTTGTGTTTGTGTGTGGTGTGTGTGGTGTGTGTGTGTTTGTGTGTGTGTTTGTGGTGTGTGTGTGTGTGTGTGTGTGTGTGTGTGTGTAAGTGGTGTGTGTGTGTCGTGTATTCCTGTGTAGTTTAGATCAATTAGGCGCAGTTTTCTGCATCCATCTAGTGCTGCTCATGTATGAGAGGTGCCTGCACAGATATCGTATGTGCATTGTCCTCAGTCTGCCCTACTTCCTACTTTATCAGAGCAAACTCCCGTCTTCCAAACAGGAGCAGAACTGATTGTCCTCTTTGCAAAGACTGAGAATGGAAGAAAAGAGTCTCATTTGGCACGAGAGCTCTGTGAGGTTTGAGAAATGGCAGAAGATGTTGCGCACACCGAGCACTCATCCAGAGTGGTTAGCCCCTGCGTGGTGGGTGTTGGCCCGCCGCCATCCTTAGCTCCAGCACATTTACTTTCTCCCGGTTCTTCTCCGGCAGGCTGTGGGGTTGGTACCATGTATGAAAGCAGGTCTGAGTCTTGCTTTCTCTTGCGCTGCTGCTTCCTGTCACTTTCAGTAGCAAGCTCTAGGCGGTGGTTCTCAGCCTTTCTAATGCCGCAACCCTAAATATCTGTGTTTTCCGACGGTCTTGGGCGAACCTGCTAGCGGTTCTCAACCATTGGGGTGCGACCCACAGATTGGAAACCGCTGCTGTGGAGCCTAAAACCATCGGAAAACACAGGTATTTACATTAGGATTCATTAACAGTAGCAAAATTACAGTTAGGAAGTAGCAACGGAAATAATGTTATGGTTTGGGGGCACCACAACATGAGGGGTTGGATTAAAGGGCCGCAGCATTAGGAAGGTTGAGAGCCACTGCTGTAGGGGAAGTGGGCTGCAGGCCCTTGTCAGGTGCAAATGGACCACAGAAGTCAGTAAGTGAGGGAGGGCGGCCTTGTCTCTTTGGTCAGTTAGGAGGATTAGCTTCACCAAATGCTGAAATTTTAGGAGACTAAAATATGAGTTTTTAAGTATTTCTAAATTAGGAAAAGACAAATGTCTCTTCTTCAGTACATGTTGTTAAAATAAAAGTACCATAAAAGAGCACTTGATTTTCTCCTCCAAATTTGTAGCTCTGTAAGTCTTCTGAATTCGATTAAGAAGCATCGATATAGTTTCTCAAGCCAAGGCCCAGGGTCACTTTGGATTGCCACCTTTCTCTCCTGCCCACCCTCACATCCACTGCAAGCCAGTCTGGCAGCTCTGTCTCTAAAACACATCCGGACCTGCCCATTCCCACTGCAGCCGCCGCCTCTCACCTGATAGCAGCAGCCTCAGAACAGTCCTGTTTTATTCTCTTGCTCCTCCATCCATTCTCTGCCCAGATCTCTAATTTTTATTTGCAATAGCCAAGATCCGGAAACAGCCCAAGTGCTCATCAGTAGATGAGGGGATAAAAAGGCTGTGGTACATTTACACCGTGGAATGCTATACAGCAGTCAAGAAGAAGGACCTCTTACCCTTTGAGACACCATGGAGGGACCTGGAGAGTATCATGCTAAGTGAAATGAGCCAGCCAGAGAAAGACAAGTATCACATGATCTCACTTCTATGTCCAATCTAATGAACAAAATAAACTGATGAACAAAATAGATCCAGAGACATAGAAACATGGGACAGATGGACATATCTCAAACAGAACAGAGGCAGGGGGAAGGATGAGAGGAGATCAATCAAAGAACTTATAAGCTTACTGGAGGCCCGGTGCATGAATTCGTGCATGGGTGGGGTCCCTCGCCCAATTGGGGCAGTCTTGCCCAGTCCCAGTTGGGGCCGATGGGGACTGGCCAGCTGGGGAGGGACCACAGGAGGGCTCTAGGGCATCTCTGGCCCTCTTGCCCAGTCCTGATCAGCCAGACTCCAGCAGCAAGTTAATGTACTGGTGGGAGCATCTGCTCCCTGGTGGTCAATGCATGTCATAGCGACTGGTCAAGCGGTTGACCAAAGGGTCAACCAACCAGTCGGACACTTAGCATATTACACTTTTATTATTTAGGATATGCATAACCCATGGACACAGACAGTAGACAAGTGAAGACCTGGAGTGAGGTGAAACAATGGGTGGAAGCATACCAAGGCAGGGGGACGATATGGGGGACATCTGTAATATTCTCAATAAAATAAACATTTTTAAAAGAATAACAATCAAATATAATGGATCTTAAATACAAGAACCATTATATACAAACTATTACACACAAACCTAACATTCGTGTAAAGAGCACCACCCTTTCCCCTAAATGCATTTGCTAGATTCTCGAGAGACCCTTAGGTATGAAGTAATGTATTGATCAACAACATAGGATTTAGGGGGATAGCCAGTCAAGCTTACCCCTGCATCAGGCATTGACTATCTTTTCTTACTAGCTTCCAGATTCCAGAAAAGACATCTGGAAAGTGGTTTGACATTTATTTTAAAGCTCACGATGCCAGTCTTAGCATAGCCTAAGGAAACGGAAACCAAGGAAAACGGACCATGACTTTCAGAGAGTACAGTGGAGAGAGAGTGCTGGGTGGAAACACATCTGCGGATAATGAAAGACTGCCAAAACCTGGGAGAGGAGCTGTAAACACCAAGACACTGTTTGCATCTACTGGGATGCTTGCTAGAATCCACCACGTCTAGAGAGTCCAAGCCCAGGGCCAGGAATTGGGAGACAAAAGTTCTTGCCTCTCTCCTGCAACAATATAAGCCACTGTGTGTCGGAATCTCAGTTAATACATGCTAACATATAAATGGTGATACTATATTACACTTACCAGCTCACCTGTGTGGAAGCAGAACACTGGACTAGGTTTGCTTTTAAGGAATATTCCAGGTTTCTTGGACATGATAATCATGCTTTGTAGTTCAGAAGAAGAGGAATGGAACAATGGCTATGGGGTTCATGGGGACAGAATTTCCAACAGGTATACACAAACCCTTGAGGAAGCCTTGGGGAAGGCTTGACTTGGAGAATTAGTCCTTGCTGTCAAACACAATTTTCATCTTAAAGCAATAGGAGAAACCTATGAACTACTTTTTTTTTTTGTAACTGGATTTTTTATAGTTGATAGTATTATATATTTTCCTCACCTTCCCCCCTCCTTCCACAAACTACTTCTAGGGCTGCAGATTCATGGGATCAAGTACCAGCTATTTGTATTCTTTTAACTTTAAAATTTGAAATTGCAAAAAGCTCATAAGATATGGTTTAATATGTCGTTATTTCTTCGTTTAATTTAAATATTAGAGCCAAGGAATTAAATTCAGCACAAGGAAATTAAATATTGGAGATGTTGTCATTACACTGCACCAAATATAAATTATCAAATGAATGAGAGATACTCCTGTGAATGGGGATGTGGGGGTAAAACGCTCTGCATGCAATGCTAGTGAATACGTAAGCTTTTTCCCTGATGGGTTGGCGAGGTAGAATGTTACTCCTAAGATGTGGAGCAGGGGGAGGTGGCTAGAGAGGTGGCTGCCTGGCAGGAGATCAAGGTCTGAGGGGAAGAAAAAGGAAAAGGAGGTCAGCAAGAAATTAAGTTGGGCACATAGCCAAGAAACTTCTGAAAATAGTAATTTTTAAATCCAGTTTTAAATTACTTACTGATCTACTCCTTTTCTGTGATCCTTTCCCATTCCACCTAAAATTTTAATGAAATTGACAAACTGCGTTCTGTTTTGTGGAGTAAAGGAGGACAGCCCAGGGATATGGTGAGAAGACAGCAGCCGAGAGAGTGAGAAGCGGAGGGATGAGAACGGCCCACGCGTTCTCTCCATCCACCCTGGAGAGAACGTGTGGGATCTTTGGGGGGAGTTAAGGACATGGGATGGGAACTTAACTCATTTAATTTGATTGTGATAGGAATGCATTCCCCAGAGTCTAGGAGACTTGATAGCATCCAGGAAGCAGACACATTGGATTAGATATATAAATACTTGTATTACGGAATTTTGGGGAAACTTTAGAGAACTCGTGACATAGCCACTGAAGAGAAATGATCGTGGGGAGGTGGTAGATACAGGAGGTTGGATCTTCTCTGAATCCATTCACCCTACTTCTGGCAGTAGTCCTTTGGGGATCTACCCCCTCCCTTATTTGGTCCATGTGGTTTGGTAGAGCATCCCCAATTTCTCCAAGACTTGAAAGTGTGACTTAGACCTAAGCCCATCAATAATTTTAGTCCTCTGACCATGGGAGTTGGTCAGAAGTGTAGGCAGTGACCCACGCTGGTATGGGTGCAATGCAAGGAGGCTTTTAGAGACTCCCGGGAACCCTACATTTTTACTTTCCTCCCAGGCCTCGCACTGGCTTTATCTTTAGAACCCACAGATCCTGATGCACCATTTTGCTCTATGTGGGTCCTAAGAAAGAATAATAGCAACACAACAACTGATGAGAACACAGAAAGGAAAGGAGAAGAAAAAGGAGAGAGGCAGAGACTTTAAATACTAGATGCTGTGTTAGGCCACAGGTCCTATTTCCTTTAATCTTCAAAGCAATCCATTTGGCAGATAAGGTATTTAAGTCTTAGAGAGACTGAGTCATTTGCCCAAGTAAGAAACAAGTCTTGAGGGTTCTGATATTTGATCCCATTGTAGGCTCTGATCTTAACTGCCTCTGAAATTCTAAAGATGAGAACGGGACGAATATGTGGGTTGAGGGGCTACAGGGATTTCACTTATGGGCTCAGAGAAAAGATAATAATATTTCTTGAGTCTCTAGGACTCTCTATACTGCTCCCACCTTTCCACTCCCATTCCCATGCTGGTATGGTATAGGAGACATGAGTTACATGTATTTAGCATTTTAATTGTTTTTATGGAAGCCATATATTTCTCTTTATAATCTAGGAAATGGTTTGCTCAGTGGTAAAGTGCTTTAAAATTCAGAAACAAAAAAATTCAGCTACTGCTTTTTGGCTATTCTCATTGGCTCCTAATCCTATTGAATGTAATTTACTCTCAATTGAAAGGGCAGAGCGGGACTGCAAAGAACAATGTAGACAGCCGCCATTTTGGACTGTGTGACTTGGCAGCCACCATGTAGGCCACATGATGTGTAAACTTACCTGGGAGCTGCCATCTTGAAATCACAAAGACCAACCCCTCCCTTTGAATTAGCCAATCGTGAAAGACTGTGCGCTTGAGCTCCAATCAAGAGCAAAGGACAGGACAGGTCACATGCAACAGGTCACTAGCCCCAGCCATCACCCAACCAATTAGAATTGGCCAACTCATTGGTTCGCATCTGACCCCACCTCCCTATAAAATCATCATGCCCAGGGAAATTCTCTCTCATTTGCTTCCTGCCGCCATGGGGGGGGAGGGGGGGAGGGCCAAGCCCAGGCTTGTAATAAAGGTTCTATGCTATTGCATTGGATTCAGTTCCCTGGTGGTCTTTGGGGATCATAAAATCTGGACATAACATCAATCTCCACAGTATCTGAGTTACTGAAAGTGTTGAATTATCAGGGTGTGTTTGCCAGAAACCAATCATTGCCTCACTAATAGAGAGATGTGGACAGGGAATCTGGAAGGCTGGTCAATCTTAATTGCTCTGTAAGGTTAGAGCTAATCACTCACAGTTTAGCTGAGATATTGGTAGTTGAAGTAGCCTCCACCTGTTAGTCTTATGTAAATTCTTGCTGATTGGCTGTTATTGGAATTTCCTGCCTAAAGGATATGGGTGTATCCCATAATCTTAACAAAAGGGATAGCAAAGCCAGAGTGGGGTGTAGTCCTCTTGTGAGCTCACGCCTGGCTCCCGATATTCCCAAATTAATACTTTTCTAGTTTCTTTCATTTGTGGGCTGCCTTCTCCAGAACCCGGACCCTGAACTGGAACACTGGACCATACGGTACGTGAAAGGGGTTCCCACATGTGTTCCTGAGGCTGTATCTGTGGTAGCGAGCCATTTGAAGCCTGGAGAAATGGTTGAGGGCATGGACAGTGTGGGCACGTGCACTCATGTACCAGAAAACTTAAGCGTTCTTTTTTTGAAATGGGCAAAGGGAACTTATGCAGACAGTGGAGACGGTGGAGGTCGGAGCCCATGGGTTCACACTGCGTGAAGCCTGCACACTTTCATTTCTGTGTTTAAAAACTAGCCATGGAAAGGTGGTTTCTAGAAATAGATGTGATTGCAACGCCTGTGCTAACTGCCGGTTTTAGCTATAGGAAAGCAAAGAAAGATGCCCTCGTCAGCATGTGGAACTAATGCCAGGAAAGCCTTGTATTGCCCACAAGGGCAATTGTGCTCTTTGGGGCTCATCCCATGCCTCTCTCCTTCATACCATCCACAGCAGCGACTCGGAGGGGAGTTCATCCAGGACAGCTCTCTCATCGCTTCATCTTCTGGATGTTCTTTGAATTACTTTCATACAGAAACCATCTCAGTGCTCATTATTAATTCGGAGTGGAGCGAGCGTTAGCTGGATGGAATGGCAAGTAAACGATTAAGGTTAAAATTCAGTTCTTTCCGGGGGAGATCGGGCACTTTTCCCAAGAGCAGTCTTCTCAGAGGGGGCAAGAGAAAACCAACGTTAATCTACTTCTCTTGGGAAAGCTGACTTTTAAGAACTAAAGACCATCTTCGAACATACTGTTGTTTAAATACACGAAGAGGGCTTTAAAAAGAATCACTGGAGTCCCAAGTGAGCTCACGGGGTCAAAATGTTGTAATTTTAAATTGAAAATGGTTTGGGCAAAACGCACATTCTCTTCAAGTACACATTCTACGGCAGAGATCATATGTTAGGCCACAAAACAAGTCTTAATACATTTAAGAAGATTGAGCCGAAACTGGTTTGGCTCAGTGGATAGAGTGTCAGCCTGTGGACTGAAAGGTCCCGGGTTCGATTCCGGTCAAGGACATGTATCTTGGTTGTGGGCACATCCCCTGGTAGGGGGTGTGCAATAAGGCAGCTGATTGATGTTTCTGACTTTCTATCCTTCTCCCTTCCTCTCTGTAAAAAATCAATAAAATATATTTTAAAAAAGATTGATATTACATCAAGCATCTTTTCGGTTGGTTTTGTTTTGTTTTGTTTGAGGGAATTAATAGGTATGCCCAAAGCTCCTGTTTGTCTTTCTCTCTTCTTGGTGATGACATATCACATAGCCAACTTCGGTCTCATCCTCTTCTGAAGGCCAGGAGAAAATGCCCCATAAAAAAAAAAAAAAAAAAAAAGACTGAATAATGTCCTGAATGTACACTCTATGCAAAGGCTGGTTTTCTTATGAATATTTTCTTTTCAGAGGATATATGGCATTGGAAGTAAGATTCTCCTTTGCCCTGTTAGCCAATCTGTCCCCATTTTAATTTTTAACATTGCACTTTCTGCTAATGACAGCTGTATCTGGAGAAGCGAGTGGACAAAAGCTGATACAATTGGGTTCTGATGAATTCATTTAAGCACCCACTAAGAGTTACCAAGTGCTGTTCACTTCTCAATTCAGAGAGGATTCAAGTAAGCAGTCTCGGATACAAAGCATAAAGATAATGGGTTTTTGCTAAATAGAATGTCTCTGTAATATTTAGCAACGAATAGACCCTTCATAATTCTTTATAGCTTTCACTTATTGGAAAGGGTGAAGTAGTGCTCAAGAGTACTGGAGTTTATTGCTGGAAGAGTATCTTTTAAAATAAAAATGATATGATAACGACCCCATAATATAGAAAGCTTTTGACTGTCAATTTAATTAAGTGCATGAAATCCCCTTTGTTGACTCAGTATTGTTTGCAATTTTATGTACGTCAATGAAGAACTTTTAAATTCTAGATTCTGCATGGCATCATGCATCCTCTTGTGTGACTTTAACGTGGTAAATTAATACATAAGGTGGCAATTTAAAACTGTATCTCAGTGAGGTTAGGGACATATTTTCCTGGAGTTATTGAAAACCTCTAAGTGCTTAGCACTGTGTAATTCTCAAAATGGATACTCTCTGCATGCACTTTGGAGTGAAAACATGGAAAAAGTCTGAGTGGATATTTAACTTTGTCTTCTGGCATTCTTAACTTTAAAGTTCCTACATTAAAAAATTAAAATAAGACTCTATTTGAAAATACATAAACAGTGTGACTTGATAAGGTTATTGGAGGACCTCGGATATTACGCTCAATCAATTTATATACTTTACATCATATACCATGTAAAACACACACATTGTAGCCCGAGGAGATATGATAAATCATCATGTGTTGTCGTTTATTTTGGAGAAAATTTGTGGTGTGGGTTTTGTCTAGAGCTTGTGAGCTATGAGGAAAGTCATATATATTTATAAATTAGATCCATTTGGGAGGAAAAGTAATGCCATATTACTTTGGTTTTGTTGATATGGTCTTTAGCTTTTAACTGGAAGCCGCCTCAAATCTAAAAAATAAACGACCTTTGTTTTATAGAATTCCTCCGCCGTGTGTCTGAGTCTGTGACATTCAGCAAAGGCCCGCCTTCACGGAGGCAGTTCAGATCACTGAGACACAGAAGGGAAGTTTGGGCTTTTTTCTGGAAACAATATAGACAATAAAAATATAGTTATTTGTAAAATTGATTTGTTATGCCCAGATTTCAAGATCCCCAGAGACCACCAGGGAGCCGTCCGATGCAAAAGCAAAAGAGTCTTTATCCGAGCCCAGGCTCGGCTCTCACAGCCCCCTCACTGGCACAGCGGTGAGACCAGAGAGAGCGAGAGCTGGGGGAGACAGAGGTTATAAGGACTGGTCATTTGGGTGGGGCTAGGAAAGTGGCGTGAGGTACAGAGACTGGTCACTTTGGTTAGGGTTTCATATTCTGAGATCAAAGCCGTCCCCTACTGTCCCCTGAATGGTCGGTCAGTGGCAACGCAGGGGGAGCGCCTTTGTGGTATGACCTCATCAGGACCTAAGCTGCTCCCGTAACCTCATTGGTCCACTCAGGCAGTGGTTGGGGGAGTTAGAACAGTCCTGGTGCTCCTGTGGTCACTCCCCTCAGGGGAGGAGGGGATCAGGCTGACCAGCTCTGCAAGATGGAGGAGAGCCAGTTCTGCTTTGTCCTTTCAGATTCAGTTGGCTGCCTTATGAAATTAATCCAGTTTGAACACTGCAATCAAGGTGGTTATTTGGAAATAAGGAAACGTTAGGGGGACATTAGAACAGCACAAAGATGTTTGTTGTGTAGATAGTTGTGAAAGGGCATTTCTCAGCACCCTAGATGTGTCCTCATTAAGTTCTTCGTGAATGACACGCTTCACTTAGGAGGTAGATCATTAATGCTAATTTGCTTGGTTTTCTAAGCAAATATTTTGTTTTTTACTCTGGGCTCACATGCACCATTTTGCTTTGTGGAAAATTGTCTTATGCTGGGAAATATAACCCTTGGAGGAACTGTCCTTCTTGTAAGTAATTCTACCCACGTAAAGGACTTCTAAAAACCTGACTGTGCTTTGTCCCTGACCTTTGTTTTTGAACATTCATACATACCAGGCAGGAAACCGGGACATTCGTACTGTGGATGGAGGTGGCGAGAAGAGGACTGCCTCTGGATATCCTATTGAAAAGTCACCTGACAAAAAGGACAGAGCGATATCTCAGAAAATAACCTCTTCCCGTAAAAGAACGTTGAAGTCAGTAAACTTATTTTAGAAAGCATATCATGAGCCATTCATTACAATCAGGACTAAGAGAGGAGACCACTTGAGTACAGTGACTTTTGGTATGTGCGGAGCCAAAATCACTTAATTACCCGTCTTAGAGAGAATAGCAGGCTGTGTCCCAGAAATAGAGCGATGGCTGTCCATGGGAATGGAGCCGGAAAAGAATATCTTATGGCAATAAGTGTAAATTTGCTCTATGACCCCTGCAATGAAAACATGTCATATTGCTACTCCCTGTAGTTGGGCAATTGCCTCTTGCCTCAAATCTTGGACCTCACACCCTCTTAGACAGTTTGGATCACTGGTCCATGAGCCTAGGATTTGGGAAGCCAATTCAGCTGTGACTGGGAAAGCTTAAGGATATAATAATTGAAAGTATGGCTTTTCTTCCAGGATGGAGGATTAGGGACAACTTTTTTTTTTCTTCTTCTTCAGTGTTTGAGTTTACTTAGAATAAAGACACCAAGATAGCAATTAACATTTCAGCAGATCATATTTTTTCTAACACGTTTAGAAGACAGTCAGTTGTGGCTATATTAACAGTGTTTACACCAGGTAAGTATATAGGGCAATGATAATTATTTTCAAACACTCTCACGCATTACTAAGTGAATGCCAAAGACGTAGTGGCTCATTTATTTTTATGGAGTTTGGTTGCTTCGTGACATTATGCTTAACTTGCCATTGTTTTAGGAACCTGGCAGAATTTTCCAAAATTGAACCACTTAAAAATTTAACAAAGTAAATTTTTTTTTGTAAAAACATTAAATCTGTACCAAATCCACTGGAGCACAAAATGTACTTTGAAGACTTTTAGGAATAAATAGAAATGAAAGGGAAGACACATTATCATTTTTGGCAAAGTTTGGAAGCTATAAAATGCAGTTCTTACTTTAGATAGGAATTAAAGACAGGAAGGACAGCATCTGAGACCCATGGATTAAAATACATGTATTAGGTTTGAAAATCCCTGCAAGTTTACATGTAACCCCTTTAAGAAATAAAGATTATGAAAAGATTTGATATGCCCTAGCCCTATGTGGCTCAACTGGTTGATGGTTTCATTCCCAGTCCAGGCACATGCCCCAATTGCTGACTTGGTACTGAGCTGGGGTGCATATGGGAGGAGACAACCAATCAATGTTTCTCTCTCTCCCTCTCCTGTCCTCTCTCTCCAAAATCAATAAAAAACATATAATTTTTTTAAAGATGTAATTTATTTGATCTTCTACTTACCATCCCCCGCATGAGATGAAATCAGTTAAGGCCATCTTTCTTTACTTCTCAAAAACTAAGTTCGTGTGGCCCCGGGATCAGAAGTGCTAATGACCGTGCAGTCAGATGCTATTTTTTAAAAAATACATATTTTTACTGATTTCAGAGAGAAAGGGAGAGGAAGAGGGAGATCGAAACATCAATGATGAGAGAGAACCATTAATCGGTTGTCTCCTGCGTTCCCTCACCCTGGGGACGGAGCCCAAAACTCAGGCATATGCCTTGACGGGTAATCGAACCATGACTTCCTGGTTCATAGGTCAATGCTGAGCCACTCCAGCTGTTTGTATTGACAGTATAAAGTTACTATTTATGCTAGATTCAAGTTGAAATTTCTAAGAGCAATACTGTGCTCATGTGGGCATGTGTTGTGAAGAAAAGACAGTTAGAGATGGTGAACATCAGTTGGCTGTAAAAATGACTTAAGTCCATCAGTGTTCATGCTAGTTATGTTTATATTCAAAGTTCTGGGATCTCTTAAGGGCAGCTCTCAGAGGTAACGCCCACTATATAGAGGATGTGCTCTGAATGTCCTCCCGTATTACTTAAAGGGATATTGTCAGCTCATCCCGTGATGGTAGTTGTGTCGTCCAAGGGCAGAGGGATCTGTGCAGTGATATCTCATCTGATGCATCACCCACCAGGCATAACATTTAAAAGTAGGCTTTTCATCTTCACATGGACTAAAAATGTGGGCCCTGCTTTTCTTTCTTTTTCCCCCCACCTTGTTTGTACTGATACTTGTTTTGGTGGCTTTAATGTGACTAATGGATTTAGAGACACTTTATTTTTCTCTGTGTTGTCAATATTTATTACTGTTTCACCTGAATTGGAATTACATCTCCAAGCCTGTTTGATAAACATATTGAAAAACCTCTGAGCTCAGTTATCTAATAGTCCCTTTAAACAAAAGGTATTTTCCATGTGTCAAAGGCTATAAAAGGTTTTGTGGGACATTTGGGGAAAAATGTAAAACAAGAGAGCTGTATCAGGAACTTAAATTTTTTTTTCCCAAGAGCATTTGGAGCCCTAACTGGTTTGGCTCAATGGATACAGTGTCAGCCTGCAGACTGAAAGGTCCCAGGTTCAATTCCGATCTAAGGCATGCACCTTGGTTGCAGGCACATTCCCAATAGGAGGTGTGCAGAAGGCAGCTGAATCGGTGTCTCTCTCATCAATGTTTCTAACTCTCTATTTCTCTCCCTTTCTCTATAAAATTCAATAAACTATATTTGGGGGGAAAAGCATTTGAGCAGCTTGAAAACAATATAATTAATGGCCAAAAGTTTTCAAAACTCAAGTCCTAATATAGAAGGTTCAAAGAGAAGCTCCATTGGGGGTGAATAGCAAAGGTTTTATGAGGGGCTTTTAAGCATAACATAACCTAAGTTAAACAGAAGGGTAGGGGGAAAAGATAGACAATAAAAGAAGTTACCTTGAAATGATTCATTCCACAATTTTTTTTATTTCTGTTTTGTTTTGTTTTCTTACTAATTTTTCTCCAGTAAGAGTAGCTCTGCAGTGATAAACCTAGAGCAATCTTCACTTTAGTTTAGAAGCACATTGTGTATACATCTATTAGATCTTAACACATAACTTATTTCTCTTGATAGACTAGTGTGTCTCATTCTTGGTGCTGTTGACATGTGGGGCCAGATAATTCTGTGTTGTGCTGGTGGGCTATCCTACGGATAGACGCCAGTAGCAGAACCCAACTTTCCGCAGCTGTGACAGTAAAAAATGTCTTGAGACATTCCCAAACGTTCCCTGGCTGCCCAAATTGCTTAAGAATAATGTCTGTAGACTTTGAACCACTTTAAAACAGGGGCAACATCCCTGTAGTACCCATATTCCTAACATAATGCCTTTCATATAAAAGGTACCTAGTTAAATAAATGAATGAATGGCTAGAAATCAATTCTACAATGGATGTTTACAATATTAAGTTCCACAAAATATTGTACACAGACAGCATTCAGTTTGAGTAAACACTTTAAAATTCATCACCACAATGACTACCATTTAGTGAACACTTACTACCTACCTGACATGTTCTATTATCTGCATATTTAATCCATATGTGGACTTCCCTTAGGACTGGCCAAGAGGAGCCCAGGTCTTGCATCCTGTGTGTTAGAGAGCCCTACAGATCACAAATAAATGCAAAACCAAACCAGAACAGAACAGATTGTACCTTTGTGATTCTTTGATACCATAAGTGTTAGATTGGACAAGGTTAGATGGCAAACTCCTGAAGGACAGACACTCAGCATGGACACAATATGACCCTTGGCCATGAGCATCTGCTCTCTTGACTCCAGAGCAATGCTTTCCACAACTCCTGCCCTGAATCTCCGAAGTGAAGGGTGGTGCTTCCACAGGTTGTGTAGATATGTTGATTGTGCTGCTGTTAACTTCAGAAGCAAGCAGTGCTTTGGAATATGGGGAGGATTTGAACAGTGAGAGATTTCAGGTAAGGGAAAAGACCAACTGGTTAATTAGTGAAATTTTCCCCTAACAGCGTAAGTACAAAGACTCTTGCGTGACAAGGATTGCTTTCCAGAAGTTTTCTTCTCCTTTTTTCTCTGTGTTCTGATTAGCAGTCCCAGCAGTAGTCATCAGTTGGCACAGGTTCTGTCGCACTTGCACATGGAAACATTTTGTCATAAAACAGTCGATGTTACTTTTGCCCAGGCAGCGCGGCACAGTGGTTGAGTGTTGATCTATGAACCTGGAGGTCACGGTTCGATTCTCAGTCAGGCCACATGCCCGGGGTGAGGGCCCCATTCCCAGTGTGAAGCATGCAGAAGGCAGCCCATCAGTGATTCTCTCTTCATCACTGATGCTTCTGCCTCTCTATCCCTCTCCCTTCTTCTCTGAAATCAATAAAAATATATTTTAAAAAACCAACAATCTCTGTCACTTTAAAGTTTGTATATATACATATATCATAGGCATATAAATGTCTAGAAATAACATGATATGAAACATATTTATTCTTCATAGTAGTAATTATATGGGTTGAACACAAACTAGAATTTATGAGTAAGTGTATTAAAATATTTAATAGGATTTTATTATATTTTTAAAACAAAAGTGTTCATCTCTATTAAGTAATTTTGATTTATAAGTTTGAGTCTTGATGTTAATTTTTATTGATAAATGTTCAAAGGAAGTAAGTTAACATAAAAAAAAGAAACATGAAAAAGTCACTTTGATTTTTATATTTATTTTAAATATGCGGTCTAATGAGATATATTTAAATTTAATTATATTTTAAAGAATCTTTGAGTTTTTATAGTCAAGAGAAAATACATTGTGTAATAATCTTGATTTTTTAAATAACATAATCATTTTTGCTAAAATGAAGACAAAACTGTTTTGGGATAAATGAATCACAATTTGCATTATATATGTTTTTATTTTATTATTCATCCCAAATCTGCTGTCCCATCAACAGAAGGCCTGGTCTTTGATATTTGCCAACATTTGGTCCTATAAAAATCATAGCTTTACACATATTGTTTTTGATTTTGTCATTCTAAAGGTATATTTGTCAAGGTAGGAGAACATATTTCATTTAACAGATTGTCGGCTTGATTTATAACTTTTAAATATTTAGACATATGGTATGTGGGCCTCTATTTGTATTCTTGTCCCAGCCAGATCTACATACAATAAGTTTATGAGATAGATGTTATCATTCTCATTTTTTTAGACCAGAGACCTGAAGCTCAGAGGAAATAAATACAGTGCATGAGCTACAACTCCGTGAGTGGAAGGCTTCCCACCCTGTCTTCCTGCCTCCCAAGCCTCACAGAGCCACCACATCGGTCAGTTACTGAAGGTTTGGCTCCTGCTGTGGTCTTCGTGAGGAAGCTCCAGAACTAGAGAGCACACTGGTCAGCTGCCTTTTCACTCCAGGAACCCCAAGCCACCTAGACAGAGCGTGCATCTTAGAAATGTGTATGTGAGCACGTGTATGTGCATGCACACATGGCTAGGCATGTGAGTGCATAAGAAGTTGAGGGTGGAATTAAGCATTGATGCTATCCTGGCTTTTAAAGAGCAAAGCAAGATGGTTTTTCCTTATTTGAGGACCAAAGTGCATCTTTTTTATTGTTTAAAGTATTACAAATAGTAGCACATATGTTTCTTTCATTCCCCCCATTGACCTTCCCCCGGCCTCCCCTACCCCCCAGCACATGCCCTCACCTGCCCCCCCGCCCCAGTGTCTTGTATCCATTGGCTATGCCTAAATGCATGCACACAAGTCCTTCGGTTGATCTCTTACAGCCCCCACCCTCCAACCTCCCCTGCCTTCCCGCTGTAGTTTGACAGTCTGTTCAATGCTTCTTTGTCCCTGTATCTATTTTTTCCCCATTTCTTTTCTTTAAAAAATCTTGCATCTGCAGACTAGAGATAAACATATAAGAACAAAAAATGTTTGAGTCTCAATTTCAATGTCCAACAGTTCTGAGTCCCAGTTTCAATGTCAAATAGTTCCTTATGTGTGCATGTCAGCAGTGATAAGTGGATGGTGGACAAATGGTGGCAATGCACGTCCCACCCTCTCTGGCTTAGAACCAAAGTGCATTTAAATACAAAATGCAATTGCCTTAAGTTGGCATAGCATGCTCCCCGTTATTTTGTGGAATGAGTATCTAGAACAGTTAGGCTCAGTGGACACTGTAAAGAAATCTTCCCTCTTCTTGCTCATTACATGAAGAATGTGTTTACTTTCTTTCTTCTACTCGGCCTCCTCCAGAGTTTAAGGTTACAGGTTATAGGTTAATGCAGCAATTAAGATGATTGATTCTGGAGACAAACCGCTTGGGTTAAAATCTTGGCTCTCTCACTCATTGCATGTATGACCTTGGGCAAATTATTTAACCTCTCAGCACCTCAATTTTCTCACCTATAAAATGGGAACAGTGATAGTCCTTGCTTCATATGGTTGTAAGACTAAATGATGCAATACATTTTAAAAACTTAGAGTAATGCTTAATGAGTATTATGCATGCACTTAATTAATACTTTATAATGATTAGTGACCTGAGGCTTTTAATAGTCAATTATTGACATTCCAAAGGAGTAGTGTAATCTATTAACTAGACAACATTTAAGGATATTACAAAATTGAAGTAAATTACTTCAAAATGATTCTTTCAGTCTGAACAGTTACCTAAAGATGTTTAAATAACAATTTTACTTCTGTGGATAAAAACCAGTTAGAATTTACAACATTTTAAATGATGTGCTTTTGTAGTCTCCTATGAACACATGAAAACTTAGTGAAATTATCTGGATACCTATTGGTTGTGTGCTTCTACTCAAGAAACACATCCCTGTTGGGTGGTTTCCTAGTTAATTCTGTTGAACAGGAGGGGCAGAGAAACACTGTAAGATCTAACCTTATGAAATCAGTATGATTTTAAAATAGGACAGATACTGAATGAATTGCACATAGCTGTGTTTTTAATGACATGGGTAGGACATATTTAGTTGATTTTTAAATTTTTGCACAAATAGTGTCAGATAAATGCATATTTACTGTATATCAATTAAGGAAGAATGCATCTTGAATAATTTAAACAGTCTTAATTATCACTTATGTGCCGATCTGTTATGGTTGAAGATAGTTTTGTGAGAGAATTCATATCTGTGGTTAAAATCAAGTCACGGCAATTCACGATTCGCTAGGTAGGGATTTTCCATTTATATATACCTTCACAGGAAAATGCATAATTGTAAAGTGAGGTCTGGCTATATTGAAAGAAGAGGCATTTTGGAAAGGGCACTTTGTAATATATAAAATCTAGAGTCAAAGTGGTAGAATTCTAAGGAGCTAAGGAAATAAACATTGGACCACCATAGTACTTCCTGAAATGCTCTGCGTCCAGGCCCCCATTAATGGGAAGTTCTACATGCACTTATGTACCTTCTGATTTTGAATTCTCTAAAGTGAAATGTTGTTAAAATTATTTTGAAAAATTGCATAATCCCTAAATATATACCTTGTAAAATATTCCAAAATGGTATTGAAGAACATACAAACACTTAGGATACAAATCATGGGCATCAGTGAGAAAATAATACTCCATTTATTGCGTTGGAGATCATGTTCTCCAAAGTGAACAATATAGGCAGGAGATAAAGTAATATGACATTGGGTTCCCTTCAATGCTGAGACTTCTATTGGACTGTTCCATGTGCTCCCTGTGTCTGTACACTGGAAAAGATTGTAAAAATCAGGGAAGGAGACTAATAATGTTTCAGGGCTTCCCGTGTTTCATAAATTCATCACTTGAGGCATACCCCTTCCAGCAAGAGAGAGTGAACTAGATGTATACAAGTATTCCCTGGAGCATTCTAACACAGGTTCAAGGAAGAGAAGTAATTATGTTAGACTTTATTTTAAGATTTGATAGTATTATGTTAGTCCTGTTTTACCTTTAAAAGTGGTGCTTTCCTGAGATAAACACGTGACTTTCCTACACTGAACTGTGATACCATTTCTCTGGGCAGGTTACATTTAGAATAGCTGGTCTGTATCCGGGCATTTTTCGGAGGCCCACTGAGATGTAGGGGGATTAATCTCCTCCCTGCTCCCCCATTTCTCTCTGGCTGGCACAGATGTGTTAAAGTTTCACCTCCACCAATATCCTATTCTGCAGTAACTCAATGCCCTTAGAAAATATTACTTTAACTCTTTGCCCTCTTTGCTTTCCACATTTATGTTCTGTGCAAACCCTGAAAATTTCCATATACTTAACGAGTAGATAGCCACTGTAAGTCTACCAAATGTATACCTTTGTACAGATTTAAGCACTCTTGTTTGTACAA